>OZ010691.1:8841867-8928545 GCA_963932265.1 Thymelicus lineola
AATACACGCCGGCGCTAATGGGATCGTGTGATACGGGCGTTTAGTTCCAAACAACAGTGAAACTAACTTATCTGTGAATTGAAGGGAGCCGCTGTCGGACGCATTGGACCAATCATTGGACGCGACACTACTGACAGATGAATGACCACAAAGTACTTATGAATGGTTTTTAAACATGGCGGCATTAGTTCCAATCTTCGCCATTTCACAGATAAGTTGGTGGCTCTGTATTTTGTAACCATGAGACTTACTTTTGTGCCCCGTCAATTTTATTAATGGCTCTCGGCTCCATTTGGACTGCTGCTGCTTGTTGGAACGTATAGTAATGTTTTTATATTTATTGAAAATACCAAACGAAACAGCCAAAATGTGAAAAGTGGATATTGCCGAAAGCCATTAATAATAATGTGACGCATGACAATACTACATCACTTGGTTGTTTAAGCTCAACAGACTTGAATTGTTTTACACAGATATACTTATTGTTAGACTACATCTACAATATAGTTCTTTATTGCAAGTACTATATAAATGACATTAATATATTTACTAAATAATTGGACATATGATAAGGATGCTTTTTGGTAAATAGTACTAGTAAGTTAAGTGAAGGAATTGCCAGATTTTACTAAGTTTTCTTGATGCCATTAAAGCGTCTTAGTTTGCACATTGGCAGAAGTCGTATGTACGAAGGGCGACTAAAGGACGTGCCTGTGTATAGTTTTGTTTGAACTTATGTCACATTGGTGCATGTTGTAGCGTTTTGTAAATTAGTCCCAGATGTATTAAGTTCTTGGTTTGAGACTGGTTCTGTTTAGATTTTTAAGTTGTAATGAGCTTCGTTGTTTTTGTATGAATTAGTGAAAATGATAAGAGATGCGATGTGTCCTTTCACATTATATTATTGGAATATTTAGGGGTCCTCTTGATTTACTGAGAAAGCGGAAATGTAAATTTTAATGTTATGGTCATGATGTTACTAAAGAGACGACATTCTTTCCTAATTTTTGTGACATTTTTTTATCATTATGGTTCGATTTATGAAAGCATATCAAGTAATGAATCGAGTTTGATAAGTACTTAATCGAGCACGTACTAAAAGCGATGCAAGCGCTCAATAGAACATGAGTTGGTTGCGCGAGTTGATAAATAAATATAAAATTCTTTCGCGGATGACTCAAAAAATCTTTGACATAAGAATTAGTCGGAAATGCGGTTACGAGAATGAGTTACAAATTAACAAAAAAAAAAACTAAAGAAAACCAAATAGGTTCAAATTGTTTTAGGATTTATCTAACTAGTCAGTTTTATTTGATTTTGTTATAACGTGATCTATTCCAAGTGATTGTCTTTTTAGCAGCATCATGACTAATATACATTTAGTTTATTGTGTTTATTTTAATTTTAGAAATACGTGATTGCTGACACATTTCATTGAAATCAAATCCCATTGTAAAACATTACTTTTTGTTAAATAAAACATTTGTGTATGGCAGATGTTTTTTTATTTTGTGGACGATCTCCAAATGTCGCTTGCGAATCTAATTTATTTCTCAATTACAATTCGATACGTCTGCTTTACCACATAATACTATCCTTTCCTCATATCAATGATATTAACATTTATCACACAATGTTGACGTAAAAAAGTAAAGAATTCTTTAATTACTTTTACCGTTGAACAATTTTTATTTTTACAATATTAAACACCTACGAGTATATTTCATGCAAAACTCATAAACTATGTGCAGTAGTAATTAAAGTGAAGTACAGGTAATTATTATAAATATCTTACATTTTTTATGCTTAACAATGAAACACTAACATTTTTGTTTTAGGTATCATTTTATTGCTCTCGATTTTCTTTGCTTTCATGTCATAAAAACACGTAATAAGTGGAGTTATGTTAAGCTCAAAGACCGAAAACGGTCAAAAAGTAATCAAAATTCAAACTACCTACAATATATTAAAGCCATCTAAATTAATACATCTACAAGTTGCTCAAGCAGGTACACCCTGACACCGCTATCTCCAGTAAGGCCATAAGGCGATGTTCATCATGAACTCGTTCGTCATTTTCGTCAACGACATCTTCAAGCGCATCGCCGCACAGTGGGACGAAAATAGGGGTTTCATAGACTTAGGATTTTTATGTTAAAATTTGTTTATTTCTTGTCGCAAACTGACGTAGAACCGTTTTAGAAGCCACAACGTTATCATATTTATGCACCACAGGCGACTATAACACGAAAAAAAAATTTTTTAAATTAAATTTGTATGGAACATAACAGAAAAATCGATTTTATTCAAGACTGAGGAGAGTGCCCCTAATTCCCTCTGGTACGATTATTGCCACTATTTTTCTCTATTTTTTGACATATCGCACGTTGCGCGCACTCGATAGACTTTGGGTGAAAAAAAATGAAATATTTTTTTTATTATTTTTCACATTGTGCACGTTATTTTCTATACTTAAGGGCCTTCAAGGCCCTATTTGGTACTTGACACATTGTCTAAAACGAGCTACTGCAATGCCTTACCTATTTAATAACAGTTTACCGACTAACCTGCCCTTGCATAATAGGTTACATGGTTATTTAATCAGTTACTAATGACGATCCCTGTGTTCATCAATTTAGTCAATGAGCTCGACTTAATGTTGTCAGTACTCGGCTCATTATTGTTACTATTTTAATTATTGCACCTACTTATCAACCTATCCCCTAATAGTCCCAGTCCCATTATGATGGGTAAAACAAGTATAAATACAGGGAGCACTGTATATTTACTTAAGTTAATTTTTTATTAATCTCTATAAAACTGTGCCAGTATTAATTGTGAATATGGAAACTTCTATTTTAAAAACAAATTTGGACCTATATTTGATACTGAAGCAATCTGGAAAGCTTGGAAACTATTTAAGAATGTTTGAGACTAGTCAGTCTCAGTTAAGTCTAAGTTTGACAGAAGAAGATACAGACATTCTCCAGAAATCCTGTCGAAGATTTAGCCAGTCTGTATTGAAGAAATGGAAGTTGGCGAAATTTAACACAGACTATTTCCGAAAACATTACGCAGATTGGTTGGAATAGAACATTGAATGGCCAATTTGCGTACGTGAAAATCTACGGCCACAGTGGTTTTTTACTGGACTTCAAGTAACGAGTGAACCCGGTTCTTGTCTACCTTCTAAAAGTGCATCAGTTGGAACACCAATTTTCAACTCTAAGTCCACGTAAACCTTTTACAGATATTGGAACGAAACAAGATACAAAGGATTGAAAATTTACAATATCAAGACCGAGAAGGCTTTGAATTGGCGTATGCCATTTGCTAAATTTAAACAAGAAGGTAAAGATAATTTGGCAGCAGCAATAGATATTATTTTAAGAAACCAAAAGAGGCTGATAACATTGTTCAACAGACAAAAGGAACGAAGAAGTTTACACTTACTCCTGCGAAAGCACTCGGCATATTAATATCACTTAAATCATCTAGTAGTGGCAGTATATGACTTTGAGGGAATCTACTCTTCGTGAAGATATCACAGATAGATATCCTTCGTATTACAAAGTCTAACAAGCTAAGTTGGATTGTTACCCTCCAAAATAAGCAATAATGATAACAGACGTAATTGCCAAAGTGTCTCTTCAAGCACTTTTAGATATTACTGCTGCTAGAATTATACAAAGTTAACCACAAGAAACTAAAGGCAAGTGTATGATTTTGATTTCAAAGTGGGTATAAACAAAAGATCGAAGGGGGAAAAAGCAGCGGTGACAGTGATTAATCAGTTTTTATGACAACTTGAGTTCCACTAAAACTTACTGTTGCGGAAGAAGTCATATGGGAAAACCCGGGACCCTGTTCGGCGTATTGCCGTCCAATACAGTTCCCCTTCTTAAAGAGTCTAAAGTTCTAGTGCAAGAACAGTTGGCCAAAACGGAAGACGAAATGAGGAGCCTTAAAGTTACCCAATACGACAATAATCAAATCACTCATAGTCACAATGACCACGATCGATGGGGAGGTATGCACCTAGCTTTCAGATGCTAAATCTTCTGCAACTTGTTATTTGTGCTTGGCAAAACCTTCCGAAATGAATGAATTGGAGACAGTTTCGCAAAGACGTGCAAACTGATCTCTACAAATTTGAATTATCTTCTCTGCAAGCTCGTATCAATTGTGTGGAATGGCTGCTTCATATTTCATACAGACTATATTTGAAAACTTTGTCAACTCGTATAAGAGGAGAAAACCAGCTTATATTAGAGGCAAAGAAAAAGGAAGTTCAATCTAAATTCCGGGAAGAATTAGGTTTGCTGGTCTATAAAGCAAAACAAGGATCAGGAGCAACAAACGATGGGAACACAGCAAGAATTTTGTTTTTTGAGTATTCAAAAAAACTGCTGCCATTATTGGCTTAGATGAAGAGCTCATACGAAGATTTGCAGTAATTTTACAAGTGATAGCATCGGGCGAAATTATTGACAGAAAAATTCAAAGAATATACTCGAAAAACTACGGAAAGGTATATCGAGCTGTACAATTGGTACTATAATGACAGCAACGGTACATAAGATCCTTATGCATGGTGCTGACATAGACAATGTAGCAATTGTACCCATCGGAAAACTTTCCGAAGAAGCCTCAGAAGCTAGAAATAAAGATTTCCGCAGGTACAGGGAGTTTCATTCTCGGAAGTCTAGCAGAGTTAATACTAACCAAGATCTTTTGAACATGATCCTTCTTTCATCTGACCCATTAATTTCTTCCACTAGACATGTACTCGATGCAGCTCAAAGGAAAAGTTAAGCCCTAGGACTTTTAAAACTTTGTACAGAACATATTGAAATAGAATTTTTCGATGTAGTTAACATTGATCCTCAAACAGATAGCGATTCAGAATACGAAATGGATGGGTAGTTGTATCAATGTGTTTATTTTTTTTCTAACATAGTCACTTGTGTTGTTACTACGGTCCTTAGCTTTTATATCTTAAGATTTTAGAAATGAACTTTTTGGGACCAACTTTAAATAACCATACATAATTTAGTCTGTTGTAGTAATTTACCTAGTGAGTAACTTGTAGATTATGTAAGTAGGACCATTTGTAGTTTTGTAGGTAATTAATTTTAAACCTTAAAAAGCAATGGGATTTGTAAGGTAATGCCCATCATAAAGTAATTGGAACTATGAGATAATGGTTGATAAGTAGGTGCAATAATAATTAAAATAGTAACAATAATGAGCCGAGTACTGACAACATTAAGTCGAGCTCATTGACTAAATTTATGAACACAAGGATCGTCATTAGTAACTGATTAAATAACCATGTAACCTATTATACAAGGGCAGGTTAGTCGGTAAACTGTTATTAAATAGGTTAGTCATTGCAGTAGCTCGTTTTAGACAACGTGTCAAGTACCAAATAGGGCTTTGAAGGCCCTTAAGCATAGAAAATAACGTGCACAATGTGAAAAAAAATAAAAATATATATTTCATTTTTTTTCACCCAAAGTCTATCGAGTGCGCGCAACGTGCGATATGTCAAAAAATAGAGAAAAATAGTGGCAATAATCGTACCAGAGGGAATTAGGGGCACTCTCCTCAGTCTCGAATAAAATCGGTTTTTCTGTTGTGTTCCATACAAATTTAATTAAAAAAAATTTTTTTCGTGTTATAGTCGCCTGTGGTGCATAAATATGATAATGTTGTGGCTTCTAAAAAGGTTCTACGTCAGTTTGCGACAAGAAACAAACAAATTTTAACATAAAAATCCTAAGTCTATGAAACCCGATTTTCGTCCCACTGTGCGCCGCCGAGGCCCGAGGCATCCCGTTTGGCCCACTACAACAAGAGGTCCACCATTACTTCGAGGGAGGTGCAGACTTCGGTCAGGCTTTTGTTGCCCGGTGAGCTGGCCAAGCACGCCGCGCACGTTCACACTAGTATTAATCAGCGTAAAAAAATTGAGATAAATCCCATTTAAAAAAAAGAGAGGTGTCAAGGACACCCGGATGGAACGAAGTTCCTTTCGATTTAAGTATTGTTTTACGCGCTCAGCAGTGTGATTCAGCAATATGAAACGAGCTCACGCTACTAGCGTGATTCAGAAAGTTGTACAGCGCCATCTCTGTAAAACTTTCTGAATCACTTCAAAAAGTGTCGTGGCAAATTTTCGTAAGAATTTTTTCCGGCTAGCCCCCTTTCATAACGCGCGATAAGGAACTTCGTTCCAATTATAATAATACCAACATTAAAGCCAACAGCAGACGCACTATAATAAACTAGGACTACCTATTCCAAGTTGCTGGATGATGACCAATCGTAACTTTTGTCTGTGTATTTTTGGTTGATAACATTGGGGGGCGTCCATAAATAACGTGAGGCGATTTTCAGACCTCTCTTCCCTGGTGAGACTTTGCTTAACCTATCCCCCTAATCTCACGTAATTTAGTGTCCATGTATTCACATTCGACAGACTGGGTAAAAGGGAACATAATGTTTTTTTTTGTTGCATTGTTAATTTGTACACTTAGTTTTAGATGTGCACAGTGCAAGGTTCTATCAGGGTATGTGACATTTTAGTGTAGGTAATATACCTATTGTATTTTGCTGAAGTAAAAAGGTTACTTCTATCTCGTTTTTCGGTTATATGCAGAGTCCCTATATATTATGACGATATATGATGTGATTCAAAACTGCATAACAGTGTAACCAGTGCCGGATTTATATTTTTTATGACTTTATGAGTGTAGGCCAATTTATTTCCGCCGCCCCATTTACCTTTCTAACATAATAATTTTCCATTCATAGTAAGGAAGGCACTGAATTAGTCACTAAGAAAGTGCGTAAAAAACAAGAATTACAATTTTTTACACTTTAATAGCAAAATCGTCTATAATAAATGATCTTCTGAAATCTGCCGCCCCTAGGACGCTGCCGCGGCCTATATGGCCTATTGACAAATCCAGGACTGAGTGTAACAGAATTTTATTTCAATGTCAAAGGATACCTTGTATTAACGTCAAATACAGGAGCATCACGTTCGCAAGCCTGCCGCTACCGTGCGACGTGTTTCTTATTATTCGCACGTTTGTATTCCTCTTTTTATAATTATCCTTCCGACTGCGCCGCATTTGTTACGTTGTCGGTATTAAAATTGTTTTTAAAAACAATTACTTTATTACACAATAATAAAAATAGAACTTAGAGAAACAGAGTAACGTTTGGAGTATTAGGATCGGAGATAGAAAGTGTAAATATTTGGGAATGCAAGGGTATTTAGGTACCTATATGCTTGAGAAAGGAGGGGATAATGACTGAGCGGCGGGGGAGGGAGAAGAAGGATATTTGGTTTATTTATTTACTTACAATTAACCAGTATTTACTTATTTACATTACAATCAACAATCGACTTATTTACTAGGCTTATGAGTCTAAAGGTTAGTAGATAATGAATAAGGAGGTTATAGTAACTTAGGCTAGTGTGAAGGGGCGTATGTAACACAAGCAACTTCAGTATACAGGATGTCCCGTAAGTAGTGGATCAATCAACCGAAGATGGCAGATAGCTTGAGGGTTAACCTATTAATGTGAAAAAATACTTCAGTAAAAGTGTCACCGTTTTCGAGATATTGACCATTTTTTTAAATTTACAAAATTCGGCACCTTTACCCTAATTTTTCCTGTATATTTTGAATTTTTTTTTTCTAATAACTCTCAGATAGTTGCTTTACAATTGTCAGTATGCAATTTAGTTGACATTAACAGGAAACCCAGAGAAAATAGTGTCTACTTCGGATATTTTTGTTTTGGATTTTCTTGTACACAAAGACGTGAGGTGGTTGAAAAAAATTGTACTGGACAAGTTTGGCCCATAACTTTAAAAACTTGTCTGTTAAATGCAGATTCTAAAAAGGTAAATTGATGCTACCTTAATACGGGATTTTTTAAAGATATAACCATTTTATTGTCAAAGGGGTGAATTTGAAGCGAAAGTTATTGTATCGCTTACTGCGTTGGGCTCATTATTTAAATTATAGTTTTATTATTTAAATTATAAATTTATATTATAGTTTTTTTTTCTATTTTTGTATGAAAATCTTAATGCAGTTCACAGAATACATCTACTTACCAAGTTTCCACAGTATAGTGTACAAGAAAATCCAAAACAAAAATATCCAAAGTAGACCTTATTTTCTCTGGGTTCCCTGATAATTTCAACTAAATTGCAAGCTGACAATTTGTAAAGCAACTATCTGAGAGTTCCTACAAAAAAAAATCAAAATATCTGCTCATTTGTGGACTCAACAGGAAAAAGTAGGGTAAAGGCTAAAGGAGCCAAATTTTTTAAATTAAAAAAGTCAATGTCTGGAAAACGGTGACACTTTTACTAAGCTAATTTTTTGACATAGGTACGATAGATCAACCCTCCAACTATCTGGCATCTTCGGTTGATCCACTACTTACGGGACACCCAGTATAACAATATGATATAAATGGTAGTCAGTATAAATGGCCACGGTTCACTATAAAAGCTAAGCATAAGACCAGCGCCCCAGGCGAGTCGACGTTCTCTTTGTAATTTGACTACTGAAAAGTTTCCTGTCCTCACCATGGGTGACAACTCAGGTGAGTTTAAATTATAAGTCACATACTTTGACGGTAGAACCTGTATCCGCTTCGCCCGGGTCGGTACCTCTGTCTCACCTATTTCTGCGGTGTAACATTTATTTTATATCATTTATCTTATTTCGTTACAAGTATTACGGTCAGTAGGCGTTGGCGTGACCAAATTCAAGTGGGACAAATACTAATGATTACTAAAAGGACGATTACCAATAGATATTTACCTAGTACCTATATTAGTTCATTGGTATTTACTAACAGGACTAACCCTGTGCCGGATTAACCACGTAGCAGGAGTAGCAATCGCTACGGGCCCCGCGCGAAAGGGGGCCCCGCATATTTTAGACTGTATACTTAAGAACCCATGGTAGATTAAGGGCTCTTTGAAAGAATTTTCTACGGGTCCCGCACTTGCTTACTTCGGTACTGGACTAACCTATACCAGCATTAGGTACCTACTAGCTACTAGTGAATAATAAAACTAACATTCTCTTTAAAACTGAATACTAGCAGAACCTAACAACTTATCAATATCACTAGATACAAGTTATCTGACAACAGTCTTTTCGAGATTTCTATTGGAGGTTTATCACAGGGCGCCAGAGGTAGCACGGCAAGCTCGTTCGCTATCCTTATCATATATAAAAAAAATAATGAAACGCATTGTATTTTCACATTGATAATAATTAGATATACTGCCACTTGGATAAGTGGGAGTATGTCTAATTAGTCCTCCCAGGTGAAAGGAGAAGAAATTTGATACAGGATGAGTTTTTGAAGTGAATAACGAAAAGTGGTGAAAAGGTGTCCTGGGGCCGATTTTGATGAAAACTAAAACAAAATCATTAGATTTTTGAAAAATTAATATTCCTGGCCAGGAACCTTTTTTTTTCAATCATTTTTAAGTTTGTACAGAATTTGTGATTTTGTTAACTACAAGACTGATTTCTTCTGTTTCTTTTGGAAACAAGTCTAGATTCAGTTGTAAATCCACCTACTTCAAGAAATCATATTAACTATATCGTCTAGTTCTCAGTGATATGAAGTAATACATTTTTTCATTTTTATTTTACAAATCATTATTTGTTTTACCTACACTTTTTAATACCTACTATAATTTTTTATACTAAATTTAATAGCATAATTATAATAATATTATCATCATAACAATAGGAGTATTAATACTGCAATATAATGAAAATAATTGTTTTCTCAAAGTTTGATTTATGTCAGTTAATTAGTTCTACCGAGAGCTAGTCTCGTTCGTCACCGGATTCATACATAGTATATTCCCACGTGAGCACCCCGTCTGCTGATGTTCATTTATCAGCATCGTCACTTTTCAGATGTAGCAACGAAGGAAAACCTTCAGTACCAGTTTTAAACGATAAGCAGCGCTTTCCTCTTATAACTAGGTTTTCTGTTTCATACTTTATTCTCAAAAAATTCTCGTTTTTGCCACTTCTCTCGGAACTACTCAAGGTAGGGATTTGTTGAAGCGATGGCGTAGGCCGTAGAGTGTCTTTCGAAAAGAGTTTGTTACAAACCTAATTCGAATAAAAATATTTGAATTTCAGTTTGATAATATAATTAGGTTACAATGTTACTTCATTTTCTTTTTAGTTCCCTTAAACGAGCAGACTGGTGATGGTGATTACAATTTAAGATGGATAGATGCCAGAGATGGTTATGTACCCCGTGGAGCTGTAGTCGGGGGCTATGACCGCTCGGGAGAAACCCTGTACGTGGCCAGGGCGCAGTACAGAAACGATCTTTTGCCAGGAAAGCTCGCCAGCTCGCAACGCGGTGCCAGCGTGCCGTGGGGAGGAAGGGAGCACTTTGTATCAAGATACGAGGTACCATAATTTAAGAATATTGTGTAAATATTACGAGTATATGATCATTTAGAAATAAGGTATTAAAAATTAGGCAATGACCGATAGGCTATACCGAAGTCGAGTAGGTACGTAATCATAGGAATAAGCGTTAAACATATTATGTATGTCGGAGAATTTATTTATTCATAATTAAGTATATATATTTTTCATATTATATATTTTTATTTTTCATTTATATTTATCCATTTACTCATTAACATGTCAATAACTTATCAAATGTGTGACATGGACATATTTTTGTATGTTTCCCTATTTTATTATTGTATATTATTAGATTTGTGTGGAACTTATTATTTGTAATAATTGCACTGTATGTTATAGGTGTTGGTCGGAGACGTCGGACCCTACAACTGGGAGAAGACTTGCGGATCGAACATTCCCCGAGGGGCATTCCAAGGTGGCAGGACCGAGAACGGCGAGGCTCTGTACATTGGCCGCGTGCAACACGACTGCAGTCTCACTCCTGGCAAGGTCGCAAGGTCGCATGCGGTCTGCTACATTGCTTTCGATGGCAGGGAAATCAGTTTCTCCCAATATGAAATTCTTAAATTTTGAAATCAACATTAACAATAAATAAAGTGATTATGTTTTACACTTTCTTTTTACCAAAAAAATAACTAAAGAAAAAAAAATATCCTAAAAAATTATGCATGTCAGGCACAATACAACATGCGACGCCTTTAGTCAGTAGGTATAGAATACGGGTAATTTATTAGATGGTGAATAAAATAAATTCCGCAAATGTATATGTATCATCAATTGTACTCATGATATCTGTGCATGTAATCGTGAGTACCCGTTTGTATACAGTGTGTCCAGCGACCAACTAGCGATAATTTAAGGGCGTGAAATACTTATACCTAATTTTATCCACAAAAACACGCACTTGTCATCTTTTATCATTTAGTCATCTTTTTCAATGTAGCGCGTAGCTGGACGCAAGAAGTATGGAAAACTCGCATAAGGCTCATATTCAAACAACAATTAAGTCACCAGTCTTGCAACTTAGAGCAATGATTTTGATGTCGTTTTGTACATGATATCAATGCATGTTCTAAAAAGATGTGTTAATGTGCTAGTTTTTAAAGTATGTTAGAAATAGATAAAAAAAGTAGTGAAAATTTTGACAACCATATCATAACTTTTTTAATGACCTTTGTAACTTGAAACTTCATCCAATCTTTTTTGTAATGAATAGATAATCTTTGCGTGTAGAGAAATCAAAGTCTAAAAAAAAATTTGACGGCCATTCCAAAAGAAAGAGGGCTATTTTTGTATTTTTGTCGATAAAATTATTTCATGTCCTTAAATTATCGCTAGTTGGTCGCTGGACACTGTAAAAAATGTTTCATGTCTACAAATACGATTTCTGTGTTTACATAAACGGATACCTAATTACTTACCGACACACAATTTTACAAAGTAAAATTTTACAAAGTAAAACTGTGAGTACACTTGACAGATAATTTCAGTGAATATACTCGCTTGTAGTTGAGGTTTAACGGCTGCCTAATATTAGCCGTTTACTGTAAGACTTAATAATAGACAACACATTTTAATGGAAAAGAGTACTCACCATTTTACATAAAAAATCATATGTATCCATTTGCTTAAAATGCATAATATAAACGGATAGCCACGATTTTTATATAAAATGTCCACAATTATATTATTATACTAGCTGTGCCTCGCGGTTTCACCCGCGTTAATTTGTGGAAAAAACTAACTACTAAAATATATGATGTTATATAGCCTTCCTCGATGAATGGACTATTAAACACAAAAATATTTTCAATTCGAAGCAGTAGTTCCTGACATTAGCGCGTTCAACTAAACAAACTCTTCAGCTTTATAATATAAAGTTAACAACTCTGTGCATAAATCTAGTGGTAGTGGATAAAAAATGCTTACGGTACAGAAAATGTAGAAAACACACATTTATAATATTACTTTCCCCACTGAGTTTAGAATTTGACCATCCACGCACACTTGAAAAAATCACCCTGTATATTTAAGTTTAAAACCAAATGTTAACTAAAATAAAATAATAAATAACGGAAACAAATAAAATAACTTTTAACATTAAGCTCGTTGTAATTATTTATTATATTTTCATAACAATAATAATACAAAAACCTCTTTACTGTGTGATATAATACATAATGTAATATTAATTCATATTACAGTAAAAATATGGTCAAATACCTTAAGGCCCCAACTCATAGTCACTAACGGTTACTTAAATCGCTCCTTAGTACAGAATTTGTATGGTGATTCTTTACTAAGGAGCGATTAAAGTAACCGTTAGTGACCCTGAGTTGGAGCGTAAATGAATTGAATTATTCTAATAAACACCTAAGACTTGGAAATGGCTATTACTTGTTCTATTAGATTGTTTACTTATTACAATAAGTACTAATATTTCTTCTGTCTATAACACAAATATACTTCATCAAATCTATCGTTGCTCAGCTAAGTGCTTGAACATTAAATAAAATACGTAGTTTTGATATTTCTAATATAATATTTTATTTTTGTTGTTAAGTTTCACGGACTCTTATGTAATGTAATCAGTCACTAATACTGACGGCGCTTTTGTGGTAAAAACTAAAAGGAACTAAATACATATATTGTAAACTTACTCTGACTTCTATATTAAACAACTAACTTCAGACAATACGAAACCCAAACCTTTTAGCTAATTGTTGTATCGATAATTTTCTACGTAGACTAATAAAAAAATGACTAACAATACCAAAACCGGTATTCGATGGGGATTCCTTTTCTATTGTGATGTACTACAAAAACAAAAAATATCTACTAGGGATTTTGCAAGAATTTGTAAATTGGTAAATTCTACGTGTCAAATCAAATATAACATTATCATATGAGATCAAATTTATTTTAATAACTATTTGTGCAGCTCTAACATCTAATTTATGAGATTTTAGACAGTTATTTATTATTATGGTATCAGAATTATGATCAACTGAGATCGTATTAAACAGTACTATTAAGTGATTATGCTATGCTCAGTGCTTTATTATATGTGTAATGTACCAGAAAATAATAACTGGAATAAACTAATGTCTTTTTATCGGGTTATTGATTGTACCTTATAAGACGAATGGCACCTGTGGTATCCATTGAAGTTTATTGTAATAGAACAGACATCTCGAACAAAATGTGTGTCCCGCCCGGGAGGTTCGATTTTCAAAATTGAGCCCCGGTCGGTTTTCCTTTCAAAATCGAACTAGTCCATTGAAGATTGAAACCACGTGGCGCCAATGCATTGGTACATACATGGTGTTCGCGGTGTCGGTTCTATACGCTAGTAATAATACTTCAATGGTAGTATCCCCCATTTTCCGGTCAAAGTTCAACCATAATTCATTTTGTCAAATTAATTCTTGACTTTAACTGTGCCAAATTTCAAACTCTATGACAAGAGGTCTCCATTTCCTAGTAAGTAAGAGTCCTTTGTAAGAGTGTATGATGGATTTAAACAAGATTCTTGTCTGATCAAGACATAATGCACTATGCAGCCAGCTTTGCATTTCTAATTAACTACTGTTATCAATCTATAATCTTTGACATTACAATATTATTTGTGTGTAGTCAAATAGTGACTCGAAAAAATTTAACTATAAATTTCATTTAATGCATAATTTTAAATTTAACATAATAACAATCCATCCTTAATTACCAATATTGTCTTTTGTGACAATGATACTCGTATAACCAATAAATATTTACATGTGTTTCTGTAAAATTATTATGACATGATTATTTTCTCCCCCTCCCCCCCGTGTGGTGCCAGGTCCACTTCGTAGAATAGCACCACTCCTACCTCTTCCTGGGATTTCGTAAAAGACGACTAGAAGTATATTCCAGGAGACGGGCATCAGCGTCTTCCTGAGTAGTATTAACATCTAATGTGGTGACTATTGGCTCAACTCCATATGACACGGCTCCCAGTCCCCGGCAGCTCGCTATTCCTGACTACGGTAGCGGTCATCGTAATGGAGGGGCAGGGGGGCTAAGAATAACCGGCAGAGATCCCCGATCTCTGCTACCAATCACCAATCTAACGGCTACCAATCTAACGACGACTTCTACACCTGGCAACATACAACACTAGGACACTGAGGACCGAAAACAAAGTGGAAGAAGAGACAGACAAGTTAAACTGGAGTACATATTGTGTGTTTATCTGACGTCTGAAGACAGGGGGAGGACACGATAATACTCAAATCCGGCAACTTGTTCTATCACCGGGAGGGCGAATACTTGTCCCAAGGTGGTGTCGGGTTTCTCGTCCACAAGTCCCTCGTCAACAACATTGTGCAAGTCGGGAGCGTGTCGGCTAGGGTAGGGTACCTTACACTTAGAATATCCAACGGTATTCGTTGAAGGTGGTACAGGTATATGCGCCGATTTCGACACATCCCGACGATGAGGTTGAGGTTATGTATAAGGATATCGGTAGAGCCATACATACTTTAAAGTTCATTTCACAGTTGTGATGGGGGACTTTAACGCGAAACTGGGCATGCAAAATGGTGCCGAGAGGAAAGTACGACGGAACCACCGAGGACACTTGCTAGCAAACTTTTTGGAGAAGGAAGATCTCTTCATGATGAACTCCTTCTTCAGAAAGAAGCCTCAATGCAAGTGGACTTGGATAAATCCTGATGGTTCCACAAAAAGCGAGATAGACTTCATTCAGGCAGACAAACGGCACATATTTAATGACGTCTCTGTGATCAGCAGGTTCAAAACCGGAAGCGATCACCGTCCTGTAAGAGGCACATTAAATATCGACGTGAAGCTGGAACGGTCACGCCTGGTGAAGTCTACGTTTCGACCAACACCTGTCTCGAAGTATTTCAAGACCCACCCCAGTAGTAGATCTCAAATTCTCTCAGAACAAACTCTCGGTCTTATGAGGGATCGACAAGAAGTATGTGTGCAGTCTCCAATCTCTATGGCGGAGTATCGACGACGGCTCAATGAACATATCTCCAAGGCAGGCGACACGATTTGCGCAAACACAACGCAAATCGTGTAAAAAACACAATAGAGCGAAACCAGAGCTCCAAAGTGTTCGCCAGAGATCCGTCTATTGGGCAAAGTCAGCTTACGAGATTGAAGATCGAGTGCGCAACATACTCGTAGTTTCGTTGAAAGCCGAAGTTCTGTGAGATACTACGGACGATTGTATGCCTCCTCTCAAGGCTCCCAGTGAGGAGAGCGACAAGAGAGCTAAATTGACCCGACACTATACAAAGGATATCCTGGACGTCAGCCTGTATGAGATTAGAGAGGTTCTCAAACAACTTAAAAACAACAACGCACCGGGAAATGACGCTATCACCACCGATTTGCTAAGAGCTGGGGGAAACCCCTCCTAGTGGCGCTCCAAAAACTGTTTGATACTGTCATACATACTGGAACTACCCCGGAACCGTGAAGCAGAAGTGCGGTTGTGACTCTGTTTTTCAAGAAGGGCGATAAAGCCCTTTTGAAGAACTAAAAGCCAATTGCACTTCTGAGCTACGTTTATAAGCTGTTTACGAGGGTGCTCACAAATCTCATTGCACGCAGGCTTGACGACTTCAAGGTTCCCGAACAAGCAGGATTCCGAAAAGGCTACAGCACCATAGACCATATACACACACTGCGGTAGATTATACAGAAGACAGAGGAGTATAATCTGCCGTTATGTGTCGCCTATGTGGACTATGAAAAAGCCATTGATTCTATCGAGACCTGGGGGGTACTAAATTTCTTCGGCGGTGCCGGATCATCAACTGGTATATCGAGGTTGAAGCGTTTGTACTCATCAGCCACCATGTTCATCAGAGTACACGACACAGTCACGAACGAACCCCATCCAAATGCAAAGAGGTGTCAGGCAAGGGGACTTTGTATCCCCAAAACTGTTCACCACTGCGTTGGAAGACGTGTTCAAGATGGTGGAGTGGAAACAAAGTGGTATTAACATCAATGGCGAATTATACATCACACACCTGCGATATGCCGATGATATAGTCATCCTGGCAGGATCCCTGGAGGAACTAGGTACAATGCTCGGGGACTTGAACAGCGCATAACAACGGGTGGGTCTTAAGATGAACATGGACAAGACGAAAATCATGTCAATGTCCATGTTACACCCATACCGGTTGTTGTTGACGGCGCTGCTCTCGAAGTTGTAGACAAATACAATTACCTGGGACAAATGATCCAAATGGGTAAGTCCAACTTCGAGAAAAAAGTCACTCGTAGAATCCAACTCTGATGGGCTGTGTTCGGGAAACTGCGTCATATCTTGTCGTTCAAAGCACTACCTCAGTGCCTGAAGTCGAAGGTGTTTGAGCAGTGTGTGTTGCCAGTGATGACATACGGCTCCGAGACGTGGTGTTTTACTGTCAGCGTAATCCACAAGCTCAAAGTCACGCAGCGAGGGCTATGTTCGGTATTTCTCTACGCGATTGCGTCAAAAATGATGAAAGCCGTAAAAACTAGGATAACCGGCATAGCCAAACGAATAAGCCAGGTGAAGTGGCAATGGGCTGGCCACATAGTTTGAAGAACCGATAACCGTTGGGGAAGAAATTTCCTCGAATGGCACCTACGTCTTGAAAAACGAAGTATAGGACGCCCTGACAAAGTGGACCGACTACCTGAAGAAGACAGCAGGCATCCGCTGGATTCACAAGGCTTAGGACCGGTCAGAGTGGCGCAAGTTAGGGAACGCCTATGTCCAGCAGTGGACCTCCTAGGGCTGATGGATGGATGGATGGATGGATTATTTATTTTATTTTGATCTTGTAGAGTTTCAATTTAAATCCTAGGAACTCTGAGAGGACTCCCGATAGCGCCGATAGTATGACCACTTTAGTTATCGTATATACGTAGTGGTTGGTGAACATTCCGGACAGTTTGAATGGTGCGTCCAGTTCCTGTAACAAAAGTAGTACATTAGAACAAGGAACAATATATAAAAAGTGTATGCATATTAGTGTACCTACATGTTTACGAAGTGAAAGTTCTTTACGTCATAACATCGTCGTTTCTATTCCTATTTACTTTCTTTAGTTTTACCTTTATTTCACTACTGAATTTGTAATCAATATGATATATTACTTACGTAGCCGTGACGGTATAACGTTACAAGAAAACGTGACGTTATTTTGATATCCATTTCACCATTATATCTCATTATGTTGTTTTTGAAGTGTAAGCGCTACGTTATAGAAGTTTCTATATAGTAATTTATAGCACATAGTTTTTTTATTATACACAGGTAAGTTAATGATTGACCACAATTACACCTGATGATAAGTGGAGATGTCGTCCAACGTGGTGAGCACATTAAACTTAGTAAAAGCCTATTCACTCTTTTCTTGAAGACATCCACGTCATAGGCAGGCGGGAACGCCGACGCAGACAAGTTATTCCAATCCTTCGCGGTGCGCATAACGAATGACGAGGCAAACCGCGTCCTACCGACGGAATATTCACGAGAAAAGGATGGATACCCGCCGTGCATTGTGCCGTTTGATAGAGAAACGGAGATGGGGGAATTATCTCAAACAATTCCTGTGCACACTCCGAAATGTGCCCTATATACATGTGCCTTTATAAAAGCATTGATTGAATACCTTGAGTAGATCCGCAGCCAGTTTAAGCACGTTATTAGCGACAGTGAGTTGTTCCTTGCTCTCGGGTCTCTGTTCGATGGCGAGGTGCAAGTTGATCTGTTCAGTCAGGATGGCGGAGAGACAGCCTCGGTACTTGCGGTTCACGTTACTACCGAGGGTCACCAGCCGTAGGAGGTATATCCCGAGGCAACAACTCCAAACTAACGCTTCTAGAAGCCATCCGCTTTCCAGAGTTACTGATTCCTGTTTTGAAAATCACCAATATGTTATTCCATGGAAATTATTTATGGAGATCGTAACAATTAATAAAACCAATTTTTTGTTAATCCCTTCTACATTAGAGTAAATTATCATAAGCAATAAAAGTCAAGGTCACAAATATCAATTAATTACAAAATTACTGATGAGTCGTGAGTCACGACTCGAGACTGCTTGCCACTAAATTATTAATTAATAACCAAAAGAGAAAAATACTCTTATGCCCTGACCACTTACCGTCTATTGCCCGTCTATATTTTTTGTCAACCTTTCACGGTATAAAAAAGATCAAAAATTATAAAAGGAAATATTCTTCATAGAAAATCTCTCTCTTTTTCTTATAAAGCACGTGAGAACGCGACGCCTCATCGAATTATATCCTACTGAGCATTGATTCGATTGGTATGAAACGTTTTATTTTAAACCTGTACCAAAGCTATATCTTTAATAATTAAAATAATCTAAAATTTTAACAAAAAATAACCGACTTCAAATTTAAGACTCATATGCTTTTGACATGGATGACATTGTCAGATCTCGATCAAATTTATGTGGGACCACACGACAAGCACCAGCTTTTGATTAAAAAAAGAATCATCAAAATCGGTTCACCCAGTCCAAAGTTCCGAGGTAACAAACATAAAAAAATACAGTCGAATTGAGAACCTCCTCCTTTTTTTGAAGTCAGTTAAAAATAAGTCAATGTATATATTTTACCCTGAGCAGTTGCGCGCTCACACACGCTAGCAGCATCAGAGTGAACATGAACGCCGCCGACACGATGACGTCAACCGACCGCTGTGGCCCGCGACGCTGCAACAATAGGGTACTTTCGGTAGTGAGAAATAAATTATGAAATGTTAAAAAAAAAAAATAATTAAATGTGTGTGTGTTAATAAATTATGAAATGTTATGTTATTTTATTATATTAAAAGTCGTAATTTTTAACCTTTATGTCACGTGACCTAAAACACGAGCCGCCATGGTGTGACGTCACATGGGCAACAAGAAACTGTCAGCATAGTGATAAAGTACTCTGTGACTGTCAGTTCAGTGTAACAGCTTAATGGTCGTAGCACACATATCAACTCGGAAAGGGATCGTCACCGGATCGCCTCGCCGTCAACCTAACGTAAGCGCGTTACTAACCTACCAACAGCTCCAAATCGACTCGGCTACGGCTAGGCGACGCCGCGCTTACGGCTCGAATGACAGCAGTTCGCCGACGCAGCGGTAGCCGCGGCGCGGGGCGTGCACGAGGAAACGGAAAGTCGAAGGATAGCGTACGGTGAGACGTAAGCGCGGGTACGGCAAGTCGTCCACGCACCGCACCGCGGTTCGTGAGCTTGTCTCGAGGCGAGGCGATTACGTTACGAATCCGATAAGTGTGCTTTACAGTAGGGAGTTTCATACAAAGAATACTGACATGCAAGAGTTGATACGTTTACGTTCCGTTTACGAGTTGATATGTGTGCTACGACAATTATACGTGTGCCGGTCGTACATAGACGATTGTTGTTTTTAGCAATATTACGTCACCAAAATGATGACAGCGTTTTCGCGGGAATAAAAAAGGGTTAAAATTTAATTTCATCATTCATTTCATTTTATCAGTCATCGAGCACATACCCACTCGATGCTATCAGTCAACTAAAATTTGTTGAACTTTCATACGAGTATAAAATATGAGCAATGACGTCATAAGCTCAAAATGTCACGTTTGAGGTCACGTGACAGTGAGTACTATAATATTTTTAACATTTTAAATTAATTATATTTAATTTATTGGGATTGATTACGACAAAAGAATAATATTTTAGGTTTTGAATGTTTCCCTTAATATGTACGAACATTTTATATTAATTTATACTTAGTGTCAACATCCCTATTGACAGCATAAATATAAAGTAGTAAGTAGTGACGTCAGTCCCGTAGCCAGGCCGTTAGGCCTATTGTCCACGTATACGCACGTCATAGGCGCAACCTTCAATTGAGGTTTTCATCTTGGGGGTTAAAAGTACGTTTGTAAAACAGTGTTTACAGTAAAGTTGAGTAAGGTGTTTAAAGTACCCGCAAATATGACCTCGTCGACAGCCAAGTCTTGATATTCCTAACGGTATTCAGTCTAAAGTGCGGTAGTTCTGACTTGCGCGCGCGCCGTGCCGACGTTAGATGCGAGAACAGTTTAGCGTACAGGAAGCGTTGTTTGAACGCGCGTTCCGCCACCGCCAGTAGAAAGAACACGAGGCCACTTAGCGCGAACCGTAGTATACAAGTTAGAACACTAGAAGTTATCTCCCTGGAAACATACAAAATTATCAATGTTTTCGATTTAATAGTATCCAATCCAATGATATAACAATAATATGTACAAAAAGCGCACAGAAATTGTGTCAATGCAATTAAGGCACTTGTTGTCATTTCATCCAGATATGGCACATAAATATGCATTACAGAATAATCACTCAGAAGTGAAATTAAAGGGACAATGTACAACTCATATTTTAATAAAAAATGTAACACTTTTAATAGTATATTTTAATTTACCAATCAATAAAATTATAGTAATGTTATAAAATCATGACATGTCGTATTAATTGTATTAATTTATAATACATGAATGTACATTGTACATACCAAAAGTTATCTCCAAAAGCGCCGCTAAGGATCGACAACACAGACCCCTGGCTATAGTTGGCGACTAGGGATATTAAGTAAGGGATCAGGGATATCGCTTGCAACTCTTCTTCGGTCCTCGTGTCGTGTTCTATTGATACCTGCAATGACATTATATACAAGACATGCCAACACGGCGCTAGAAGTACGCCAGTCGAATGTGCATAAGTATAGCGATTTCAATTCATACAGTTGATAGCTGCCGTGAGTGAGGCCGTCTTTGGGCTGTCTATAGTTTCACCAAAATGCCGAGTTGTTTTGAGATTTCGAAAAAATCATATCTCCAAATTGAATAAAAATGATGGATTACATACCATAGGTAAGTACCTACATAAAACGTTATGTTAAATATTGGTACTAATATCGAATATTTCTTTTAACTTTTACTGACTGTTCCGTACTGAATTTGTTAGTGTGCCCAGTGTGCAAATGTGTGCCATTTGGTCACAGATCTCGTGACGCGCTGTGACGCGAGCGACCTCGAGCGACAAACACTAGCTGTCTTTTTCACTATTATTATGGTTTTAGTAGTGCCATCCCTTTTACATAATTTATCAATGTGTGATCGGTTTAATGAAACAAAAGATAAACGTGTGTGTGTTGAAGCTCGATCGGAACAGATTTTTTGGTTGATTTGTAAGGGCATAACGTATCTTTAGTTATAATATCATTGGATACCTGTAACAAAACTTATTTGAGTAACATTTAATTATTTGTATTGCTTCCTTATTGCTCTGACAATCCGTCAAAATATCATAAGACTTGCCGAGTTGAATGTGATTAGTATTGCTCAGCATAAACTAACTGTAGATTAGCAATTTAAATTGCAACTAACTAAAATTACATGGGTAAACCATGTAGCAGTTGTTTTGGGGTTTATAGATATTATGTTTAAAACGCGTAAACTAATGCTACGGCTACACTTTCCGAATTTGGCAAAAAATAGCATTATATCATATTAAAGGCGATGTTTAACCGTGACACCCTGGACACTAATATCAAATCCTACCTGGAGTAGCCTAGTGACAGGCGGTAGAAGTGCGACCAGCGTTGCCATGGCGACGGCGGCGTACAGACAGCCGTGCGCAGCCATGGCTCGCTCGGCGCGCGCCACCACGCACCAACTGATGTCCACCGCCGACAACTCCGCGCGAAGTGTCGACCCACGCTCCCACATCGTACACTTCACTTCACATGAGCATAGGCCACACAAGGGTAAAGAGCGTGATAATGGACTTTAACTCCTTAAGAATTGATTTTCATATAGGTACAGTATGTCCAGCGACCAACTAGTGATAGTTTAAGGGCATAAAATATACGTAATTTTATCGACAAAAATACCAACTTGTGGGGGTTTAGCCACATTTTTTTTCAATTTTTGCACGTAGCTGGACGCCGTAAGTATAGAAACTCGCATAAGGATCATATTCAAACAGCAATATATATAAAAAAAAGCAATAAGTCACCAGTCTTGCAACTTAGAGCAATGATTTTGATGTCGTTTTGTACATAATATCCTTGTTAATCAATGCATGCACTAAACAAGGTATGTTAATGTGCTAGTTTTTGAAGTATGTTAGAAAAAACTTAAAAACTAGTGAAAATTTTGACTACATTGAGTATCATAATTTTTTTAATGACCTTTGTAATTTGAAATTATCCAGTCGTTTTTGTAATGAATAGATAGTATTACTACCTTTCAATTAATAGATTTTTCACATCTATGGGACCTGTAAGTCCAGAGAAATCGAAGTCTTTCGGCAGAGTCGTCTAACATAATAAAAAAATTTAAATGGGGGCCATTCTAAAAGGAACAGGGCTAGACCCCCAGTATTTTTGTCGATAAAATTAGGTATATTTCATGGCCTCAAATTATCGCTAGTTGGTCGCTGGACACACTATATAAGCCTGGAGTATGAAAGTAAAATCAAACCGTTACGTTATGCGTTAGTTTTGCAAATACCAACCAAGAATCTAGATGGCGTTGTTACTGATTTACTAATGTATATATTTTATGATCGTTCGTAAAGAGTAAACTCCAGTCGTACGTCGGAGCTGACACATAATTTTTTTTTCTTTTTACATTAAATAAATTAGTGCCTGACAACAATCACAATTAATTTACAAGGAGACGGCAAGGGAGTACTTCATACTCAAATCGAATTGTCGTTCGCATGTATGTAGTACTCGGTAAGTGTATCCATATCCTCAAATCATAGAACGTACTACTTGGTCATTGCCGAGAAAAAAAATTCCTAAAGTATGAAAAAAAAATTTTATTAATTTTTTTTAATAAATAATACGCCCTAACAACAAGCTGACTTCTGTCGCCATTTACGACACTGGTCCGTCGGCATGGGATTGGGGTCAGTACTTATTGCTGTCCCAATGCTACCAAGAAGGTATTATATGTAAATTTTATTTAAAAACATGTTTAAATTTACCAGTATCACTAGTGGGGTCTAGTATCGCGAAGGGGTCCCAAGAGCTGTCCGCGGCGTAATGGAATGCGTCCGAATGTCCCCCCTCTGATTGTGAGCCGTAGCTACTCTCCTCACCTGTGGTAACATCCACAGCATAATAATATTTCACACATATAGTTAGTACTTAATAATTTATCTGTGCATGGAGTTATGAAACAATAACGAGCTAGTGATGTTGGGTGTTTGACTCTGTCAAAAGAAAAGAAAACGTAAACTGTTCTGTAACTGAGGTAAGAAATAAATAATGATTAATAATTTTAATTAAACAAAAAGCTCTCAATTCGAAGCAGCCTTTATTTGTAAAGTATGAATTAACTTAAGAACGCATGTATTAGATTAATATAAACTCTTTTTAAACATTGAGCTAACAAAATTTAAACAATTCTTAATCCTAATTCTAAAATGACAAATTAGCAAATTTTCTTTAGTAAATTCGTCAAACACCCAAATGTGTTACAATAAGTATGCTTACTGTTAGTGATTTGCCCAACCCAGTCTGACATGGTATGGTGCGATGGCAGAGCTATAGATGGCGCGGAAGCTGAACACTCTCCATCGGATGACGAAGACTGGTAATTACCTAGTTTCTGAACAAATTCATACAATCAGAATTTCATCGACGGGTGAATCAGATGACTGATTAGATTTTATTATGATTAGATATATAAACAAATGCTTTCATCATCTCAACATCAACATACAAAATAATGTATAGTATAAAAATGGTCCTTCGAGCCGGATAGGAAAATCTTATAAATGTCGCTTGTATTAGGACGTCACTTTATTATTATCTATATATATAAAAGGCAAAAGTGATTGACTGATATATCAACGCACAGGCCAAACTCTTAGGGCTAGAAACTAAGACATAATTATAGTCATAAGACATAGGCATCCACTGAGAAAGGATTTTTCAAAATTCAACCTGCAAGGGGGTGAAATAGGGGATAAATATGATAAGCATAATTTCCGCGTGCAAAGCTGCGGGCAACAGCTAGGCTTTTTAGCTTTACAATTTTTTTTTCATTTACTTTAGCTTGAATGTTAGTTTGGAGCGCAAATGTTGTGCAATTCCACATGTTAGATAAAGTTTGATTCTCAAAACAATCACTGTTTTATGGACACAAATCAAACACTTCACAAACCATGCAGAGGTTACCGTGCTAGCAAACAGCTACCTGGTGTTGCGTGTTGGGAATTTCTTGCGTCCTTAACCTTAATTAAGTCATACAAAATTTAATATGGTCATGTGACATATTAATAAGTGCAAAGCTATTTCGTAATAAACATTTACATAATAATTCTAAAATTGTAACTAGACTTACCTTTGGTTTTTCCTTGACAGTACTAAATTCTTCGTCACTAGATTCTTGAGGGATATTCTTAGCCGCCCACGAGTTTCGAAATCTAACTCCGATTCTTTTTGTACTGCTAATATCTCCTGTCGGTATGGCACAGTCGGAGTCAACTGATTTATCATCATCTAATTTTACTTCAGCTTTTAATGTATCCTCTACTTCCTTGTCTACTTTAGTATCATCTATATTATCACTGCATTGGTTTGTTGAAGTACTTACAGCTATATTCAAGTCTTTTTTGGTTGATTTATCGACCTCATTATTTTTATCATTCGGGTCGGTACAGATTGGTGGATCTGTATCTTTCATGCGCGTTTCTCCGTCACTAGCGTTAGATATGTATCCGTTAAGGCTTTCAAAGCCATCGTCTCCATCTGCAAACATCGCTCTGGCGATATTGTTTTGCATATTTTGTCGTACGTTAATACTTTCCAAGTATTTTTTGGTTAATATGTTCGGTTTATATCGGAACGAAGGTCCAGCGATAGCGTCCTCCGGCGGTGGAGTGAACGTCACTATAGGCGCAGTGGCATCAGGCTTTTTCCACGCCATATAGTCTTCATCGTCAGAATCTTTCGCCTTACTTTTCGACAGCGGCTTATCCTTAACGGGAGATTCTAATTTAGTAACGAAATTTTCTTTAGGCGGTTCTTTTTTACGTTTTCTGTAAAATCGTATAAATCCATTTAGTAAGATGTCCCAGCAGAAATTAATTGAAACTAAGTATGAAAGGCCAATTTTCTTTAAGAGAGAGGTAGGAGAATAATTCTTCTATGTAAACGGTTCTGAAAAGAAAACATAACTTGTAGAAGATACATTGGGTATATTAAAAGAGATACATAATATCAGTGTACCTGAGTCCATTATCACTTAAATCGGACCTAGACTGGCGTCGCCTGAATTTGGTCGGTTTGGACAAAGGCGATTTGCTTTGACTTGAGGTTGCACCACTTTCTGCTGACGCTCCACCAGAGCCACCATCACAATCAGAGCGCGATCTTCTATTAAAAATTCTTCATTACTTTGCGTTATCAAGAAAATAACCTGTTACTGCTAAATTACAAGTAAGTTGAGTTGTAAGATATTTTTAATTGTTGTTATAGCATCGCTAAGGTGTGTTGTTAGTTGTTCGGCCGATTTACGGTTATTGCATAGCTGTACGAATAAACTCTTATTATTGAACCGAAATAATAACTGTCTTTATTCAATTTACTCCACAAAATACGAGAACTCTGTCCTCGTATCACTTCTTCTGTGGTGGTGCGTTGTAAAACATTAAGAATTCCTTGTTACGTACGTTATAATCTGTATGTATAATACCTGAAATATCTTGGTAGTTTCCGGCGGTAAGTGGAGCGGGGTCGCACCCTAGCCAGTTCCATCTCGGTGGTGCTCACGATCTGCGAGTGGACTATGCTCAGTACCAACATAAGGAACAGCGGGACCACCCAGCAATGTGACTGAAAATGTTATCCAAATATTAATTCACTATTAGTTTTAAGCACTGCAGTGTATAGTATATACTTAGTTATCAGTATGTGCCTGCTTTTGTCCATAAAAGATCTTCTTTCTTATGCCACTCATGTCAATTCAAATTTATTACTTGCTTCACTGAAAGAACACAGTGACATCGTAAGAAAACCTGCTTCATAATGTTTCATAAAAGGTGTATAAAATCCGCACTCTGCTCTTTGCTAGCGTGGAGGTAGTTTCCAGTAAGTGTACAATACTTTGAACTGTTTATTTTGAATGTGAATGATATCCTGCAATTACTTTTAAAAAGGTTGACATAATTCAAAATTCATCAAATAAAAACAACTTACATCTAAATCGACTGACAGTGGTGCTGCAAAATGTATTAGCATATTCAGAAGTTGTAACATCCACAGTGCGAGGAGGAACTTGGCACACGCTGAGGATGTCTGCTGCGCCCACCACTGGTACAGCAGCGGTAGAAACAACAACCGGACTAGTGCATACCACACCACGCGTCGCATACCCAGTGTGGGCTTCGCTTTGGGGAATGACGACCCTGGTAATTAGGACATAGGCTAATTTCTCATGCTGTACTCTGTTGAACTATGAGGCTATAGCACCAGGATGAGGATTAATGAAGGTGACTGATCTGTACCACCCAGTTTAACGCAGTTATACAACGAGTTCATATAAAAGTAAAGCAAGGGATTACAGGCGAGCAAGGGAAGCATAAGCAAGTGTATGCTACAGCTATTAAATAAAATGAATTCATAGAAAAGACATTGCACAGTGTATACTTACAGTGCAATAATAGTTTACAATAGACTATTACATTACTAATACTGATTTAAATTGAATACCTCTGACCAAGTCCACATCTATAAGATAGGAACGTGGGTGGGAGGTGAAGTCGACAATGCGCCGTCGGTAAGTGCCTCTCATTAGCAACTGTTCTACCATTGTTTCCCATTCTTCTTTGTCGTACGAACTGATTTTCTTTTGATACCTTAAATGTGACAATATAATTAATATACTAAAGGTATTCCTGTCCACTTGACATGGATTAGTGATGTGTTTATTTAGTATCTACCTATATCAATAAAGGAACTGATTTTTTATATTTTAAGAATGTTTCGTGATCATTTGACCCTCATTAACGATAGCAAGTTTTCTCCTAATCTAAAACCTATTTTAAAATGGAATGATTTTCATAGTATTTACATGATGCCCAATCCATTAAAACATTTTGACACACAAACTTACAGTATTAGGATCATATTATGATTGTAAAATCTGGGCTGTTATACTTATTTTATTGATGTAGCTATTAATATAATTTAATTATTGATTATAGTATAATAATATAAACTGTATACAATACAATGACTCTTATCTTTCTACCACCATAAATTAATTAAACTGTATATGGATGTTTGCTGATAGTAATTATGTTGCTCATCATATTATGCCACAGTGATAAAACAATTGAACACTGTGTTTAACACAATACAAATATAAGTTTAATCTGTAATTTCTGTAAACATTACATGATAATAAAATATTGTATAGTATTGTTACTTTATTCCAGTGAATATCTAGTGGAATGTGGTTATTTTCGACTGCCAAATTAGCAAACATAAGTACCATGTTTATCTACTGCAAAATGGCAATTAACTGGCCTTTTGGGTTATAACACTCATTGGTGATTTATTATAAAACTATCTGATCTGGCGAACTTTCGCGTTATTTTTCTAAAACTATTTTTTTTTCTAAAATAAAAGTAGCATAAGTTACTCCTTGTTACATCAGCTACCTGCCAGTGAAAGTCCCGTCAAAATCGGTGCAGCCATTTCAGCCGAAACAAACAGACAGACAGACAAAAATTGTAAAAAAGGTTGCTTTGATATATGTACTGTGTATACATCCAAATGCACTTAATAAAAAGCGGTTATTTCAATATTACAAACAGACACTCCAATTTTATTTATTTGTATAGATGTATAGATTAAATAGAAATTTTACTGAGATTAGTGTTGAGTTCAATAGTAACTAATGTTGTATTAACCCCTTACAAGACAGGAAGATATTTCAGTTTAATATGGTAGATAACCAAATCAAACTGCTCTAATGTATATTTATGAATAAACAAATAAGAGCTTTATACGTGCATATTGCCTATCCAATTACATGGTAATTAACTATGCCCACATATAACTACATATAAATATGTGATAAGCAATTAATAACAGCTTAAGGAAAATAGATTTACATTTAAATCTCATATTATTTTAATTTATATCAAAGAATAAATTAACTCATTTGGATGTTTTAATAAGTTACTAAGTTAATATTTTCATTCACATTCATACTTATGTATGGCATATCTGATTTTTTAAACTATTTATATTTAGTTTTATTTTCAATGTTTATAGAATATGGAGTTTATAATCATATAGGATACTAGGTGACTCAGCAAATGTTGTTTTGCTAAAAACTTTCTGGTGTCCCTAACACCTTAATCACCTAGCAGTATGAAATATACTTTACGACCTATTCTCATATCTACCAAATATACACAAAAAATATAAAAATCGGCCAAGCCGTTTCGGAGGAGTGGAACCACATACACCATGACACGAGATTTTTATAATTTTAGATGATACTTTAAAATGAACACTTACCAAGCTGCCAATTGTTTCATGATAAATTAGTTATTTATCTCTTTTAAAAATGTAGTCTTTTGCAAGACTCACAAAATCAGGTCACAATGACTTATATCCTGTCTTTACTCCAGAGTTCCTGCAGATTTTGCTGCAGTCATAAATTCTTCAATTAAACTGTAACATAAGAGTCCATATAACATTATTGCCAAAATAGATTACTGAACAAAGACTGTTTCATCTCAAACTCTATCAACAAACAACGATGTTATGAAAAAAAATTTATATTACAGGCACTTTTTCTTACAAAACATCCTCGCATATCGATTGATAAGTTATTACTGAATAGCAGTTGAAATATGGTGATAGGAGAATTGATTTTTGTATTAAAATATTTATGAAATTACCGCTATCATTAGATAGTTGCGCTACTTACGAATTTCAGTTGTGAGACATAAAGCACTACATTTTTATTACTTGCAAATAAAATCTTATGATTTTTATTGTTAAGAAGTCATTATTTTATTAACAAAACTATAATTAAACATATGGTATAAATAGATTTGCTATTTTCGACGACTAGTTTTTCGTCTATTCGTCTTCTACTCATTTCACAAATTGATATAGTTTGACATAACAACTATGACAGCTGACTTGAGTTGACAATTGACAATTGACATTGATTTACCTATGTGAGTGAAGTGAACGAATGGAACTCAGTTCCTTTCAAAGTGACAATAAGTGATGGAATGGATGATAGCATTATCACAGAGTACTTAAAATAATATTTTGTGATATTATAGAGTATATATCGTATTGCGAACCCAACATACTTGACAAATTCCGTTAATAAAGATGGCGTTGGAAATAAAATGCATTAAAGAGATAATAACATGTTTTATAATTATTTCTATACGAATCCTTAAAATCCGACGGACCACTTTGACAAGTAGTGTTGAGTATCTATTGCAGAAAATTAATAGTGAGGAGTAAGTATCGATATTTCAGTGTCGACGCTTGGTTCACCGTTTTAATTATGTTGTTAAAATAGTGTTCGATTAATGTGTTTGTGCTTATTATCTAATTAAAAATATTTTCCGTTTAGTGATTCGATAGCTAGTTCCGTTTAGTAATTATACAGAGCTATCAAGCTGAAATTTGAACAAAATTCAGTTACATTTTTACTGACAAAAATGCAATAAGATAGAGTTAGTTAGATTTTAAGTCACAAATTAATATTTTCATAATGAAGAACAGCAATGCCTATGTCCTAGTAACATTTGTGCATTTGAGTTGTAAAAGTAAGTGGTCTGTTGAATTATGGATTTGATTATAATGATATTTGATATACTTGTTTTTAATATAACGATCAAATGATTTATTGATATAATTTCATATTTCCTAAATAAATATGGTCTAATGAACATCATTTGAACTAATATTCAATTAGTATAATATTCAGTTACTTTAATATTCAAAATTCATAAGCAACGTTTAATATAAGTAATTTAGAAACGTCTACTTTGCTTTCTATATTTTTGGAAAATTATTGAGCTGTGACAGAAACCATGTCTGCTGCATGCGGAATGCCTCATGCTGTTTACCGCATGCTGCAGAACTTTAATGGGTGTTACGTAACGTTTCAATATTAGATTATATGAAAATTAGATTAAATGAAAATTAGGTCAAATGAACATTGAATAGGTAGCCATGACCAAAATCATACAGTGACTGATAGATGGATAGATGCGATGCGAGTGATAAGGAGAGTGATGAAGAGATTTTTGGTGTAGGTGATATAAATAAATAAATAACGCTTACACATACCTCCGAGTATAACACATCACAATAACACCCATGGCCCGAGAACAAATATTTTTCTGTCTCGAACCCGGGATCGATTGCTTTGCAGGCAGGGTCGCTACCAACTAGGTTAGCAAAGCAAAGCAAAGCAACAACCCATAATTGTCCCACTGCTGGGCTCGGGGTCTCCTCTCACAATGTGAGGGGTACAGGCCATAGTCTACCACGCTGGCCAAGTGCGGATTGGTAGACTTCACACACCTTTGTGAACATTATGGAGAACTCTCAGGTGTGCAGGTTTCCTCACGATGTTTTCCTTTCATCGAAGCAAGTGATAATTTAACTTGTAATACGCACATAATATTTGAAAATTAGAGGTGCGTGCCAGGATTTGAACCCGGGCCCCCGCGTTCGGGAGACCAACGTTCTAACCACTAGGCTATCACTGCTTCCTACCTAGTTGAGGTCGTCAAATAAATATCGATACATAAATAAATACTCGATATAAGTGAGTCTCTAAAAATACCTTTCATGAAAACATGAACCATCTGATGCGGCGTCACAAGACACTACGTTTGCTGCACGGTGGGTATGGAGGAAAGACTATCCAATATCCATGACGGTGCGGTGGGTCAAGTCAAATCTCGTGTGGGCTGTGTGTCATGCTCTTGTACCCTTCCCACTTGGCTCGACGATTTACCTTGCTCTGACTCACAGTGCTGTACTCGTTTAACTAACCTACATATGGGGTTCGGAATGTGTTCAACTTTGGGCCATGTTGTTCAGTTTTTTATTTAATTTTATTAAATTAATACACATTCTTTGAATAAATAATAATCTTTACATAAAAGAAACTGAATAGCTACCTAAGCCTTGATTTATTAACCTATTAATCAATAGGTAAGGCAAATCTGCCTTAGGCTGCTATAGGGTCACCACCGCCTATAAATATATTTTAATACATTATGCATCACTGATGCGTTGCCGGCCAAGAAAGAATAGAGAAGAAATAAAAAGTGGCTGTCTGGCCCGACCGGAACAAGTGTCATTTTGGCGGAGTCAAGCATGGGGCGTTCTTCACGGATGGTATCTCCATTACCACCATTAATAACACTATTAAAACCCTTATTGATTAATGACTTAATAATAATATTGTCATTATTGGTAACATGATCCTATGAGGTACATACAAAGAGCTGGTTTCTATCATGATAATAGAACAAATAAAACTTATCCAGTGTGCTTATCCAATTTTATTGTTAACAATTGTTTATAAAATTCGTGATAATTTATAATAATTAATGATAAAGTAAATTAACTTTAAAATTACTTCATTGTTTGAACATTTTCATGTCATTGTGTCTGATAGTGTAAGTTCACTGATTTGTAGACTGACATTGCACTTGAGATGTGGCAGAAATAAGCTTTACTTCGCATTTCGGTACCAGTAGGTAATATAAGTACAAAAATATAAATTTCAAAACTTATTTTAATGTAAATTGCAACATTTATTTTAAATATTTCATATAATTTATATTTAGTTTTCCTTGTTTTTACCTTTCTTGATAGATTGACGAAACATTTATCTAATAATTTGTCCTACTAGCAGGACTACGAGGAATAGGGCTTCCTCGTGGTCCCACTATACACACACAAATAAGTAGGATCACGAGGAAACGGGTCAAATGATTTATAATTTATATTTGATACCTGGTACCCTGGTACCTACATACCTACCTCTGATACCTCGAACATCACTGTGTTTTTCATTCAAATAACTAAGTTAATAAATAAATTTAAACAATTTAGTTGGGAATTGATACACTTACCTACTTATTAATAATAAGATATTTTACATGTTTGTACCTAAATAATGTTTGATGATCACGAAAAAAAGGAAAACAGAAAGTTTGGAAATGATCTTTTGTATGTATAAGTAGATTAGGGGCGTCCATTAATTACGTGAGGCTTTCAGAGCGGGGGCGAGGGGGTCGAGCCGAATCTCGTCAATTCTCGTCTAATCTTACGTTCGGGCGAGGGGGGGCCTCGGCAAATCTCACGTAATTTTTTTTGCAAGAGAGTGAAGATATTGCGAGAAAAAGGTTCCTTCTCTAAAATGTTAAATATCACCGAAAGGTCCTTGCACATCTAATAAAACACACAAAATGAAAATATGATGAAAATAACACATTTATATTTTTTCACCTAAAGTCGATCGTGCGGATATTAGAAACACATAATTATTTTGAAAGATTACGTGAGATTAGGGCGATGGGGGAGGTGGTTAAGCCAAATCTCCGACATCTCACCAGGGACGAGGAGAGGGTCTGAAAATCGCTAAAATCGCCACACGTAATTAATGGACACCCACTTAGAATTTAGTGAAGAATAATAAATATTATATTATGATTTAAATACGTTATGTTGATCTTAGAAATATAGAATTTATTAATTTAGTACAGACTAGACCCTATTTTATTGCTACCTACTTTGGTTGAGAATATTTAAAACCTAGAAACAACTGATTAATCTATTAAAAATAAGAATTTTACCTGGGTATAACGATTAATAATTATATACATAATTTTATTTTGTCTTTTATCCTCAAAGATGATGTACAAAATAATTTTATTTTTATTACATATTTATAATCATAATTATCTAAGTTTTGTTTATTTTACCTATTCGGTTGGGTGTAGGTATTATACGAGTATGTTATCTCTTCCGCTATGGAGTAAAATCATGGATATATTACTCTATCTGGATCTCAGACTTCGTAGAGGTAGTTGAAGATCGATGACGTCATAACAGAATGACCATTTTTGTATTGTGCCCTGTGATTGTGCCCATGTTATCTATAGTCCCAGGATATATGATTCCACTGTGATTTTTTTAGAATGATAAACATCTAAGATGAATAATATGTATTATATAATATAATAATATACATGTACCGTAATTGCATACATTAGTTTTCAATTTACTCTTAATGTAATAATTTAAATTAACCATATCAAAATAGGAAATAATGTGGACACCCTAAAATTATGAAGAACAACCTTAATCCGGCATTCCGGTGTGACGTCATCGGTCTTCAGGTACCTCTATAAAGTCTGTGATCCAGATAGAGTAATATGTATATCCATGAGTAAAATACTGAACGCGGTACATCACTTCACATAAGAAAAATACTATTTCAGCGATTACAGCAGACAGCAATTAAAATAATGAAAATAATTCTATATTTTTACAAAATCTATATTTATTGCTACATTGTATCCTTAAGTCCTTAACAAATCAAACAATTACAGGTACGGTATGGTAGTATTATTACACTATTTATAAGCATTTTAATCAAATATTTAGATAATTTACATTGCATCTCGCTGGTAAAGTTTAGGTCCTATCTACCTACTTAGGTACAGTAATCTTAATTATAAAGCAACATAAAAATCTAATAAAATCTGAGTAACCAAGAATGTAAACAATCCATAGTCATAATGTTTGTACTTATCGAATTTGGATCAAAGATAGGTAATTTATGTGCATAAAATTAAGTCTTGGGCATAAAAATCAAGCCACCATATTTTTCAAGTTTAAATTTATAAAAGCAAAGAAAAAAATTTGGAACCGTACTCATAAAAAATCATACTTTTTAATAATATATTTTTTAAACCAAAAAACGGTAAGGTGACTCGACTCACTCATCCGGGAGATTAAGTTACTTAAATTATTATAAACTAAAATACATTAAAGTTCAGTGGTAAGTTCGTCTTGAGGTCGTCTCGTCATTTCAAACAGTTCGTCTTCGAGCCAAACGCTTTCCCGCCTGACAATGGGTCTCCTTTCCCACGGGTCGGCGAGTACTATCGTTTCTCTCTCGATTTGGGAGTAGCTTGGCGGTCTTCCAACGTCGCTCCATTCGCACTGGTTTTCCAACTCCTTGTCCAAAATGTGACTTCCATACGATGTTGGAGAATAAGAAGGAGGCTTGAATGTAGAGAAGGATTGTTGTGTTGTCTCCGAGTCGGAACCCTGACTCGGTGCTGAGGACAGGAAGTTCACTAGTTGAGCCTGTTGCGGCTGTTTTCCCATGCTCATGCGGCTGTACCGTTTTAGTATGCTGAAAAATGTAAACAAAAATACTACATTCACTTACATTATCATATTGCATAGCGAACGATTGTCATAAAATGCAACACATACAATATAAATAAAACATCTAAAACATCCAATATCCGAAATAATTTATTTTGTATCCCCTTGATTTCTTAAGCCTACGGACCTACTTTTGTCTAAAAAAGTTGTTAGGACTAGTTTCCCTCCCTGGGCCAAAATTTCTGATTCGTTCTCACCTGGCCCTAAAAATTTTGACACCCCCCTCCCCTTTTGAAACCCTTAGTCTTAAGAACTATAGGTAAATAATACTTTAAAAGTATAACCGAATGTGTTTCATGCACGCACTATTAGACCAGTGCCGAAGTCTATAACAATGCAGCAAAATGCTCCAAACGCGCCTACTCTAGCGTTAAAAACCCGCACCCGGAGAAATTATTTGTTATTGTATCGTGAGTGGGGTAAAGCATAATTTCCGCATGCGAAACTGCGGGCAACAGCTAGTTTTCTATAAAATATTTGAAATAGGCACACCAATATCCGCCGGGCGAAACATCGATGCAATCGTGGTGGATTGAACTTTTTTCCTATCTGTTCAATTGAGGGAGCAATGGCGTCAGTCAAGGCGGGAGAGGTGGGATCAATTTGTTGGTGAGATCAATCTATTTTGCAATGAGTTCAATTTTGTGTTTTTTATCCTATAACACAATCTGCACAAATCGATTTTGGGTTGGGATACATTCCATTAATTTTTCCTTTTCTGTTTTTAAACATCGTAAGAGTTATATATTATATAGTAGGAATTTACCTATTAGGATATTGTTACAAGTAGGAATACCGAATACCTTATGATATTCTAAAATCGTTTTTGTACAAAAAAATATCGTTTAATCCGAAATTTATTATACCAACATAGGATTTTTTCTTTTTTTCTTATCGCCCCTAAAAAAGGAGTGACAAAGCAAACTTAATGTGAAATGGCATCATGATGGATCATTTGTGTATTTAATGTTAAATCTTTCACTTTTAAAAACCTTTTAAAAATGTGTCTATCTACTTTTTATTTACTAATACGCCCATCGCTAAGCGTATAGAACAGACATGGCCTCTTTAACTTTTTATTTCAGGAACCTCTTTGCAGTATTAAATATTTTCTCACCAGTGTAAAGTGCATTGGCCACTTGAAACACTTAAGCTTAAGATAGAACGAGTCAAACGCACCGTTCAGCCCAGCTGGCGAGTCGTGGCCATTCCTCAGGCACCACTGGCACTTGCTGTTTATTTAACAGGATCAGTAGCTTCGCCAGGTCACTCAGCACACAACTGTAAAATTCAAATACACATAAAAGTTTAAATATTATGTTTCAATAGCTTACCCATATTTGAAAATACAAAATATTCTGCAATTTTTACAGAAAACAATTCCATGGTATGTTTACACTAGTTTATACCAGGATATAGATTATGTATACTATGCCTCGTGGTTCTAGTAATAGGACAAATTAGAAGGACCACGAGAAAATAAACTAATAAACCGAAACGTATCTCCTGGTCACCTACTAAATGCACACAGCACAGATTTCATCTTATCTGGACAGTATTTATACTGTCTCTACAGGACTCTACAAGGCTACAGCTAAGATCCGCAAATGTTATACATAATATAAATTATAGCATGGGCTTATAAATAGCATTAGGTTCAATTCAAGGCGGTGAAAATTTTCATGTCAGATATAAAAATTAGTCTTGTATCTAAGTGTAATGTAGTAAAGCGTCATCCTTTATTAAGTGCATTTAGATTAACCATTGAATAGAGAAATACACCTGTAGTAGTGAATCTATTCCTACTGCGGATAAATAATAGCTATATCAAGATTGTTTACTCTTACACCACATAATGCAAATGATGTTACGTAAATGACTAAATTAAAAGTACACAGCCAAAGATTACGCAGTGAAAGTTCATGATCCATCATGGCATGTAAATTTTACTTGCTTCACGGTCTGAATAATGCCTAATCGCGTTATAAAATTTTCCTACAATCTTTGCTTTGGCTACCGTATTTTACGGGTGCAACAATCTGCTTATTTAAGAGCCGTTTAATGTTGATTTGCAATTCCGAGTAGCATGCAAATACAAGTTCCGTTGCGTAATAGCTCACTGAAGTATTACTTATAGGCACATTATCTATCTTGTTTATTATGTTACTGTCGAAACATCATGTTAGTATTAATAATATTGAATGTTTGTGACGATGGCGTTTACTCGCATGCTCAAATAGTCTAATGTTACATGACTAGAACGACAGTTAATTAACTAACGATAACAACCGGGAAGTATAGAATCGCTCAAGATTTTTTTTACTAGCGGTCACGCAAACCAACATTAATCTTCTACATCATAATCATCACGATTCGTGTAGCGTAATGGTTACCATGCAGGAACGCCGCGCACTGGCCAAAGGACCTGGATTCGATTCCCAGCGAGGCGGAAATTTAAATGATGAGTATGAATTATATTGTGAGTTATGAATTCTGAGTGTGCGTGTGTTCTTGTTGTCCATGGCATCCTCGATACAGGGAATTCTAGTGTGGGGCTATGAATGTGTTGCGTTACTTGCGTTGTTATTATTATCCAACAACATATTAAAATAAACATTACCTATAAGCCATGGCCGCGTCGTTGTTCCCCAGCTGGTACAGCTCCCGCACTTGGTGTCGCGTGTGGTTCAATATCGCCAGCAGGGTGAAAGCGTGCGGCTGGAACATGATGCATACTTTACGAACGATGCATTAACTATGTGAATCATTGAAGTAGTATCGAACAGACACTGCGAACACCATGTATGTCCCAATGCATTGGCGCCACGTGGCTTCAATCTTCAATGGATTCGTTCGATTTTGAAAGGAGAACGGGGGCTCAATTTTGAAAATCGAACCTCCCGAGCGGGACACGCATTTTGTTCGAGATGTCTATTCTATGACATTATACTTCAATTATCTGAATCGACGTTTTATATTCATTAGAATTTAGAACACGTAGATTAAAGCCCCTTTAAGATTAAGTAGTTTAATGTTGATTAATAGTTTGTCAAATAAAATAAATTGAACAAAATATCTTAGATTCTATATATTAAGATGGCAGACAAAAAAAACAGATATTATGTGACACCAGTGAACGAATTGTGTGACTCTTGCGTTTTTTCGACGCAGGTTACTGAAAAACAGTTGTTTAAGCAATGATGTTTATTAAAGATACGTTATACCCTTATAAATCAAACGAAAAATCTGTTCCGAAAACAGCTACGACACACTGCGACCAATCAGCGCTTGTTAAATTATGTAAAAGGGATAGCATTACTAAAACCATAATAGTGAAAAAGACAGCTAGTGTTTGTCGCTCGCGTCACAAGTACCTTAAGTTCGGCTGGCGCCAAGCTGGCGCGCTGTCATGCCGCCATACTTATTTTGTTAGAGAATTATTGAAATGAAATAAAATGCAATAAATCATGATTCCTTACTTGTGGTATGTTATTCCATGAATTTTTTTTTTTTTACGTAAGTAATTAGTGCATTTACGCATAACACACGAAGGCATTTTAACGCTGTATGTCAAATCTCCAGCACTTCTGACAAAAATAAAAGCGTGCGTATCCACAGAGTATTGAGAGAGCGACTGCGAATAATGCGAGCAAGCGTGGTCAATTGACTACTCTTTCGCTCTTCGCCGTCGGCGCGCTAGTAACCCATCTACCTCTTTTATACATATAATATCATTGTGTTTAAGGAAAGAAGTATGTAACTATTTATGTACCACATTTCGAGATGATAAGAAAGCAAATGGTACATACAAAAAAAAACTTTTTATTTCTTTCAGGTTACATTACATTTATAGTTATATACAGTGGGGGGGCATCCTTTTAAGTAAATATTAATCAAGTGCGAATATATTCTATATTCTATGGCTAATAAATAAATACATGGAGGTAATTATTGGCATAATGAACATATTGAACTGGTTTGCTGTACGTTAGAGAGAGTGATGGCCGATCTCTTACAACTTTCGAAAGCAGCAGTCATGGTGTCATGTCACGAGGTATTCACGGTAGTTTCTTGTATACATAAAGTTATTATTATAAAATAACTTTTAAGTTCATAAGCGCATGGCTACGTGCATTACACAGATGCGTTAGCTTGGAGGTAAGTACTAGTACCGCCGACATCCGTTGCGGATAGTTGGTAGAGAGGTGTGTTTTACACATCTTAAAATAGCTTTGTGTATGGAATGGGTCTGTAGGTATAGGTACCGTATAGTAACGAGATATGACGTAATTTGGTAACGTGGTTAATAATCTGCATTATTGTGGAAATATGTAGCATGGGCTAATAAACAGTTACCTTGGTTACGGCACACAGTTCATTCATTGTGGAATACCTTTCAGTTATTTTTTGTTTTTTCCTAGAGAAAAACGTTCATCACTGATACCCAAATATCACGTGCAGTGTCAAGCCAATTTTGATACTTAAACTGTAATAAAGCTGACATTGTATAATATATTTGTTACCGCATTGGTTGTCATTGAACGCACGGCGCACGCGCATTACTTCACGCACAAATGCATCGAACCGAAATAATTGATTTTACGTGTTAAAAATGTGCATTTGGTTAGAATTGTGTTTTAAAAAATGACGTGCATAAGTGTATCAGTGATACCTATATGAATAAAATATTTTGACTTTGACTTTGACTTTGACTTTAAGAACCTCATAATCAGCTACTGGCTAGGTTATTGACTGAATTTTCAATCACTTGTTGACTATTTAAGAAAGATACATTGAATCCATTTTCACACGAAGACTGCATGAGAGTAAAATACAGAACTATTGATGGGAATCATCGCTTTCATCTTACTTAGTAATGTTTTGAAAACGCAAAACGAGAAATTTACTATCATTTAGGTACTGCAACTATGTAGATGTGGCTGACGCTTATTACCGGCAGCGCTATGTGTGACACGAGACACATAGTTAACATACTAAAGGAATAGGGGCAAATAGGGGTCACATCACTAGCTACGATTATAGTGAGAGTACTTATTTACAACCTCCGTAAAATAGGTAACCAGGCAGTTGATAGATAGGATAAAATAAACGGCAGTTTCCTTGAGGCACAGGTTCACACTATGTCAAAAAAGCTAAAAGTATTTTCTCTACCTATCTAACAAGTTATAGTTATATCAACTTTTTTATGAAACTAGTCGTCAATCATTAACATCAATAACAGTTGAATCGATGAATTGCTGGCAAAGAAAAAAGTAAGAAGAATAGAGCTGGCTCTTAATCAATTACGCCGTTTTCCGACTGGGGGCTTGTTAGCCAGGTATTTCTTTTTTCTTCTTCTCTCTTTCTTGGCCGGCAACGCATCAGTGATGCCTTTAATGTCGCTGAAGTCCATGGGCGACGATAGTCACTTACCATCAGGTGGATCGTACTCGTCAGCTATTTCCATAAAAAAAGCCCCCAGCTTCACTCACCCGTAAACAGTCGAGTTGTTTGTGGAACTCCCTGAGTTGTGCGTCATCGTCGTGTCTCGGCTGCGGCAGCGGCTGGGACTGCGAACGCGCCCCGCTGCGGCACCGGGCGTACGCGGCGCCCGCTATCACCAGCGCTATGCACACCGCTGCGCCGCATGCGCCACCAACTAACACCTTTAAAGAAGAGATAAATAACGCTAAGGACCGATAACCGTTGGGGAAGAAAGGTCCTCGAATGGCGCCCACGTCTAGGAAAAAGGAGCATAGGACGCCCTCCGACCAGGTGGACTAACGACCTAAAGAAGACAGCGGGCATCCGCTGGATTCAGAAGGCTCAGGACGGTCAGAGTGGCGCAATTTAGGGGAGGCCTATGTCCAGCAGTGGACCTCCAAGGGCTGACGGATGGATGGATGGATGGAAATAACGCTACATACTCATAGATCCTCAATAGGATTTCCTATGTCGTGGGTGGAACACAAAGACAAGAGCACACTCATCCAGATCAGAACAGAAATTTTCCGCCTCACTCACTGGGAATAGAACTCAGGACCCTTAGTTCGGCGCGGCGGCAGTTCGGCCAATATGCCACAGGGGTCGTCAAGAATTAACATTTAACAGCATTATGTCAAAGTAACTAACCGTAATACTTAATTGCCACTCAAAGTTTACATATTAACTGAATGCTGTAATGACATAATTCATGGCAATTCTCGATACTCCGATTTCTCTTGCATATTTTTTGTTGTATTCGTATGGAAATCTTGTCTTTATCAATCACGTACAATTACGAGATCTGCCAGCGAGGCTGTAAAAAGTCAATCGACATCGAAACTACTATTGTAAAGTTACCACTTTCAGCGAACACCTCCACATAAGCTGGTACCAGGTAAAGATAAGAACAATATCCGATGTTGGTATGTGGTAGGAGTAAGATAATGGTTTATCCCATTCTGAGAGGAAACCTGAGCCAATATCCCATTAATTAGTTGTAACTTGTAACGAAATAAAATTATTATACCTATTTAGATATTAAAATGTCAGTGTCAGGAATAATTAATAAATAATGGAGCACCACGCATGCCCCTCCTCTGCAACGAATACGGATGCTCCCGCCTACTTTGACACCTACATAAGAGAAACTTACGTATTGTATAGGCGGAAGGCACCTACTTTTTAATTCTGGCATTGATAAACAAAAGCGCACGATAATCATTTGTATGGAAATTTAACTCTTTGGATGAAGATATTTGTAGCTCTGCGATTATGCTCTACTCAATACTTGTATTAGTCAAAATATTGCCACGGCTATAGCTATAGGTATTATTATAGCATTTTCTAATCAGTGTCGTAATTACACCACAGAACATAATTACACTATCTACGATTATTGTCTTTATTCGAAGTTGTCCTTGTACCTTTGCGAATGTGAGGGGTCTATCGAGCAAGGTTTTATTAAAGACAGGTGTTTATTGACCATTTTATAAGTTGGATGGTCGTTAATATAACTGACTATCATGTTACGAGATCACGTTATATTGTAACTACTACCTAAATCTTAAGTGATGTCATAAGCATCAAGAACATAATTAGGTATACTCGTAATATAAATATTTAATGTTATGATAGTTTAAGCACGCTTCATTTGTAACATCCGTTCGATGGTTCATTAGTCTTAGCTTACATTGCAGTTGTGACCTAATTCTCCGAGCATAAAAGTCTGCTTGCATAGTTCTTGGCTCCAACCAACCCACTGTAATATGGATCGAAGTATTACCTGTACTCGTCTCGTCTGCTTAATTGAAACTATTTTCGTGTTCGAAACCAATGTGAAGCAGACAGTTTTGATTTCCTGATGCAATATTTGATGAATATCCCTGACGTTGCTAACGAGTGGCATTGTGCACGAACTAACATAGTTACGCATTATTCTAAAATTCAGTTTGAAACCATTTGAAAAAAGCTGATATTAAACTTTTATTAAACGCTTTTATTTACTTTCACTTCGGAGCATCAAATCTTGTAACGTTAATTTGAATGACTTCCCTTTAATGAAAATTGATGAAATTTGGCAGACATGTGTATTTCCGATGACAATACACGAAAATCATATTTTAAACTAATTTTCATTGTTTATTTGTTGTTAAATTAAAAAAAACGATTTTCAGACTTTAGACGCATAATTCTCTATGTTCTATTTTACGTAGAGACTTGAAATTTTCACAACTTGTAGCTAATTTTATAAACTAAACATAATTGAAATAAAAGCGTTTAAAAAAAAAAAATTTTTTTCATTTGACTTATTTATTGTATTGTAGGTACACTCATACACTGTAATTGAAGAGTAGTACTGTTAGTTTTAGAATTAAACAATTAGCGTTTTATTAATTAATTTATTAATTAATTTGTTTATTGCATCAACAAAGCTAACACTTAGAAATGCGCACATAGTTATAAGCTAAAACAACGGTAAGTGCCACTCCAATAACAGATGCAAATCAAAAGCTCAAAAACGTGGTCAATAAACTCGCATAAGATAATAAATAGAATTAAAATAGACAAAATTATACAAAATATAAGTTAAAGAATAATAAAGAATTAAAAAATGTTAAACTGTTAATACAAGATTAAGTATCTAAAGCAACACGTACCTCATTATAGGTATGCGCTGGATAGCACACGCGGCCCATTAGGTGGTCGTCGTGCGCCCAGGCCTCTCTGGTACCGGAGGGACAGTCGTGGGCACAGGTCCCGCCAGGCCACACCAGCAGGCGAGCGCACTTCACGCACCCGTCCGCGGCGCATCGCACGCATTCTAGACCGCATCCTGTACAACAATCCATACTTATATCAATGCTGTTGATAATTATTGTTACTGAAAAATATCCGCTAATTAGGTAATGCACAGATGGTTTCAACGAATTGATGGTCCACTTCTGAGCACGGGTCTCTCTTCTTGAGGAGGTTTAGAGCATATTTGTGGCACCTTCGCAGTTTCTTGTTGAATCATTTGGGTAAGTAAGAAAAATATTTGGATGTATTGTGTTAATAATTTATAGTAGAAAATGTACATATAATAAAGAAGCAAAAAAAATTTGCGAACACGAGTAATCGTAAACGTAAGCATAGACCAGCGTTCCTTTGTTTGTCTGTATATGCATTCCCATTAAGAATTTTAGCGTTATTCTATTTTGAATGAATACCTACCAGAGATGTGAAAGATTGTATATTACCTGGATATACAAGATACCTAGTTACTACGTAGAAACCCAGTTATTTATCAGAGAACAGAAATGACAAATTCGATATTTTCCAAGACCGGACACTCGTAAATTAAAATGTACGTCGGTAGTGTCGGTACTATATTTGACGACAAATTGGAATCTTGCTGCGGATGTGTATTGTCTTGCAGTTCTTTAGGCGCCGGCCACACAGAAAAGACGCAAGACACGGACCCGTCGCAGTCGCGGCGCCCGTTTAATCTACTTTCATACAAAATGTATGCAGCCGTCGCGACGTAAAACATACAGAAAAGACGGGACGCCGACACGACGCTTTCTCGTCGGCGCCCTATTGGAAAACATACAGAAAGGACAGGACGCGGGCTTGCTTAGGCGCCAGCGGGGGAGCGGAAAGGACGCGGAGAGCAGGTCTCTTAAAACGTAGTGATTAAGTACTCTGTGGCCGGTAAAAGCCCAGTGTGCACCGACCGTCACGCCCGTTCCTTGTCTTTTCTATATGTTTTAACGGCGCCCTGTCTGCGACGGGTCCGAGCCCCGTCTTCGTCTTACGTCTTTTCTGTGTGGCCCGCGCCTAAGTTTGTTTAGGCGCGACTGTGAAGATAATGAACCACAATTGCGTCGGTTCGGGTCACGTAGGGCGCAGTCGTTTGGTTTGACATCGCACAGTTTTGCTCCCGCATTCATAATTAAGAAAAGAGGTTAAGATATTTTATGAAGAGGGCTTACGTTGAAAAAAGTTTAGATAATTTTTTGGCTCACATTAGGTTTGAATATTTTTTACTAATTTGCATTTTATCAGATACTGATTCGGTACATAGCTTATATACCTTTTTAATAAGCACTACTTGCTCAGTACCACTACGTCTCTATGACTCTACCAAAAAAACATTTGGCGACGAATCAATTTTCATAATATTCGGCATTAATTGCCTCTGAAATAGCAATTATAAGCGCACTAGATTATCCATTTTATTAGAAAAATATTACGCTTTCATCGAACCCTCTCTTTATCCATGAGAAATGTCCGCGGTGTGCAATAATTATTTAAAAACGAACTGCTAATTTCTCGCTGAGTCTGCTGTTTCTGCTATGAGATAATTTTAATGGATAATTTATGAAGTTTAACCACCAACAAAATACACTATTTAGTGAACTAGAACTAAATGCCATGCCATGCCATTAGGCATTAAGTTTTACCCTTTGTTACTTAATTTAAGAGGTGACATAAATTTAAATAAATAAATAAATAAATAAATAAATAAATGTAGATTACCGGAAGTCCGTTACCATTTTTTAAAGTTTTTTATTCTAATTATTGAAATCATAATTATTTATTCATGTGAAGTAATTATAAGGAATTAAGGAAGATTCATCCTAAGGGATTTCAGAACTTCTCAAGATTACACTAACAGGTATATAATAATAATAATAAAATCTATTTATTGCCACATAAATTATAAAGTTACATTGCATTAACATAAAGTAATTTAAATTAAATTATTAAAAATGGCAATAGGAGCTGGCTCAGCTTTTACTAACGCGGGGCTAGGCTCCCGTGTAGCGCTGGTTTCTAAAGTATATCTAAAGTATAACTAAAGTAAGTTGTGTTAACTCCATGCATTAGTCACGACATTAACGGTAGAAATATTTAGGTAAACAGTGGATACTCAGGCGAGCAGAGGTGCAAACAGAATTACCGTTTAGGGTTTCTTTCACACGTAACTGATATCGACGCTGGAATTTCTATGTTAATGTTTTGGGTATAATGTATTCTCCACGATACATGACTCTCAATTTATTCGACGTGTACAATGACAAATGTAGTCTTTATGTACTCGTATGTGAAACCTTTTTTGAGTACTATTAAATCTACTCGCATCAAACGACTCGTCGTGTTCCGGCTGGGGGCTCGAGAGCCAGTTATTTCTTTCTTTCTACTTCTTCTCTCTTTCTTGGCCAGCAACTCATCAGTGATGCCTTTGGTGTTGCTGGTGTACCATCTTATCAACAATACCATCTTATGTACCACTTACCATCAGGTGGATCGTCAGCTCGTTTGTCGGCTATTTCCTTAAAAAATCTATTATTACCATACATATAGATAAGAATTTAAATAATAAAATTATGGTCTACTAAATAGATCTAACTAGATAGAGCTAACTGCAATTACTGTAATCAAGATTGATTACCGTCAAATTGCAGTTAGAAGGCGAGATAAGAAATATTTTAAATATGTAAATAACGGAGAAGTGAGCCATTTAATGGTCAGTGGTCAATGCCGTTCATGGATTGGTAACTTGAAGGGTATCACCGATGCGTTACCAGAAAGGGTAACTTATTGCATCATTTTAAGACATAATCATGCAAGGTTTTTACTTTTGTAAGGAGTTTTATTTTATGTGAAGGTACATATTTTGTAATAGTAAATTAAATTTACTGCACTTTTGTGGTTTGTAATGTATTTATTCACACTTCACTTCCGTTTCTGACATCGAGAATTCTAGCGCAACTACTTTTGATTTGTTTTCTTGCATAATAAAAGCCTACTGAAACCACTAGGCCACTAACCACTAGGGCTCTGCCGTTCTCCCCCAGAGGGTCAGCCAGGGCACTATTACATGAAACAACATTTAAACAGGACACTTCATTACTATTACTAAATATTTGATTTCTAAATGACTAGTTTTAGTGTCCTCTTCCCTAAGGTTGCCTGGAAGAAATCGCTTCCTAAGCGATAAGGCCGCCTGTTGTACCATTATATCTATTAATTGTATAAGATGTTACTGTATTTTGGTGTACAATAAAGAGTTGTTGTTGTTGTTGTTGTTGTTTTGTGCACATTCTATCAAAATGTGAGATACGTCTTCGATAATATTACATTTTAGACAGTTAGGTGAAGGTGTTTTACCCATCAAGAAACCAAATTTGTTTGATGGAATGTGTCCAGCTCGCAGTCTTAGTTTAGTGCCATCACAATATCATACCTATTCGTTCAATGAATTTATCAATCCAAGAAACATACAAAGGCTTTTTAATCTTTCACATTTTCCTTCAATCATTAAACATCTTTCCACTACTGACCTAGGCTTTCTCGGCCTTTAGTTAGCAATCCTCTAAATTCATGACGATATATCTGTTTTCAAAGGAAGCTATCCACGCGCTTGGGGATTACTGTGCAGCAGTTCAATTAACGAAACTGATCGAATCGTCGGTTGCCAAGCTAGTTGTCTATTTTATTTAGGCTTCCCGCCCACGTCCGATAATCGGTGACCGATTTTTTGTAGGAGAAAAATAGAACGTACTGATAGCAATGGTGCAACGCACACGTCCTACAAAAAGTCGGTCAGAAATAAAACTGACTTACCGACAGTCGGTACAAAAATCGGTCACCGATTATCGGACGTGGGCGGGAAGCCTTACTCGAAACATTGTTGGCCGCTCCGTAAGTTAAAGCACTGTAAGTACATTTATCAATTTATCGCATTGCCTGTTTCTGAGTGCATAACGTCATTTAGACTGGAATAATTTCTTGTTTCGGTGACATTTCAGTCTCATTTTGGTGATTAAGACTCTCCTGTCTGTTGGAGGCCGCTGAGTTTGTTGCAACCAGTTTAATCCCAAAGATACTATGCATGGTAGTAGGTTTTTTAAGCTTGGTTAGCTATATTGCTTTTTAAATTAGTTTGAATTTTGCATTCTTAATTTTTTTTGCATTCATTAGTAATTTTACTTTTAAGGGTCTTTTAATTAAAATTAAGTAAAAGTACACGATAGCATGATTTGATTTTTACTACAGTTCTGCACTTTCTAAAGGGAAAGCTCAGCGCTGACTAGCTATTAATGTTGCCAGCTCCATTGTGTCGAATTTCGGGACGTAACGTAAGGTTAAGTATTTGGGAGTTGGTTTTCTACAGACAAGAAAGACAGCTTTGGACGGCTACATTAATAATAGAATAGATAAATACGTGAGTTTAATACACCAGCTTAGGGATTAACTTATGATACGTCTGTTTATTGTTATGATTTCAGATTTAAGTATCGAGGGCTAAATCGGAACGTCTACGCGTCTCACCGGAATCCTGAGAATCGGGACGTCCGCAAGAATTGGGATGTTTAGGATTCAATTTTATTTTATAGATAGAACCTCAATATTCACGAAAAAAATATTATAAAAATAATAATCTTCAATTTAAAAACAAAAATTGATAAATATAAATCATTACCAAATTTCTCACCAAAAACGTCACGTGACGTCACTAAACTATATTCAATACTATCTGTCTACTAAGTTTGTTGAATTTCCATATAAAATTGTTCCAATGACGTCATATTCTCAAAAGGGCGTTTGAGGTCACGTGACAGTGAGCACAATTTTTAACGTTTTAAATTAATGATTTGTGATTGATTTCAATAAAATAATCATATTTTAGGCCTTTAAATGTTGCCACTAATATTTTAGACATAAATTTATATTAATTTATAATTAGTGTCAACATCCCTATTGTGACACTTGGCAACACTATAGTTTAATGCTCTGTTGTTTACTGAACGGTAGCGAAGAAACTGGATTTATTGAACAGACATTATAGTACCTAACTATTACATTTAATTTCCTCCATGTTATTCAGACGGCTCCGTAGCTTAGAAGTGGCCTTATCTGCTGGTCGCAGGGTCCCAGGTTTGATTTCCGGTTGATACAGATATTTATGTGACACATAATAGTTTCCTTATTCGGGGGGCTTTATGATGTTTAAAAGTATTCCATGCCAATATAAAACATAATTTAATACGAAAACCTTAATATGAGTAAATAAACAATGATAACAATTTTTGCGCAAGAACCCATTCAGTAAAATAGTTTTTTATATCTACTATATAAGGGTAGGTAAGTGTTTCTCAAAGTACATAGAAGATATTCTACAAAGCTCACGCATAAGTTTGCCATTCGTAGGGTAAGTAATAACACATTTTAGTTTTATTGTAGTTAAATTCATTGTAGTTTAAAACATGTCAATAATTTTGTGACGTAGTTTAGTTTAGAATATGCACTTGTTCAAATAATTGATATCTACGTTACTTCATTAAACTGCTGTATTTTTCACACAAGGATTCTCCTTGGACACTGAAATGGAATTCATACGTCATCTTCTTGTTTACGACAAACAACTATAATATCGTTATTAAAGTGGAACGGATGAATATGTATGGTAATTTCTGGAAATAAATATTACTGATGACGACACGTTGTTTCAGATTCTAGAAGGAAAAGAGAAGATGAAAGAGGGCCCTAGATGAAACGATGAGAGAGAGTGGAATAGTAATAGTTATGGGTTAAGACTCTAATATATAAAAATCTCGTATCACGGTGTTTGTGGTCGTACTCCTCCGATTTTTATGAGTTTTTTTGGGTATATTTAGCATATTATTATATGAGAATAGGTCGTAAAGTATATTTCATACCGCTAGGTGATTAGGGTTTCCAGAGGATCGGGATTTACACGGAAAATGCTCCCACGCGAACGAACTCGCGAGCACAGCTAGTATTATTATAATATTATGTATCATAGTATATTACCTTATACAATATATTTTTTGAAGTACAATACGGTAAAGCTAAGCCATATTTGTCGGTGCGCTGCGTGTCTTTGTGGTGAACAATTGTGAAGTCTACATATCCCGATGTTGCCTTTTTTGGGGCTAAATACGCATTGAAGCCAGATGTATGTTTGAATTATGTTTGTATGTATCATTGTTGTAATTACATTTTTCATTTTTCTAGAGGGATAGAGGACCAACATACAATACGCTCTCTATGACCAATAAAGTAAAAAATTAGATTATTGCTAGCGAAGTATCACACAAATTATTAATTTGATTCTTATTCTTATAACAGAAGTGTTTTTAATAGTCCATAGGAAATAAATGAAGTAGAAATAAATATAAAAATAAACACACGCAGTCTTAAATCTATCCTCATTTCCGAACCCCTAATTAGGTTATCGAGGATTCCGTTTTCCACAAGTTAATATTTTTAATTAAGTATAGAAAGAATAGTTTTTCTTATTTGAATTTTAATATCAAGATATAAGATATTTTTATATCTCGAACAAGATAAATTTCATCTAAATGGCATGAAAAAAAAACCAGAACAGAAACTTTAATTTATTTATTTATTTATTTATTTATTTAAATTTATGTCACCTCTTAAATTAAGTAACAAAGGGTAAAACTTAATGCCTAATGGCATTGTCCACCAGTCAACCCTGGGTGGATGTGGAAAGAGCTGATAGTAGGTGTTAAAACAAGAAGAAAAAGAGAGAGAAAAAAAAAGAACACAAAACAAAAGTTTGTGTAATGGAAATAATGCATCATAAAAATGTACATACGATAAATATAACACAAAAGTAAAACATATTACTCATATTATACATACTAATATTATACATAAATTAATAATACAAAACATAAATATTTATGTAACGATATCAATATCAATATATATACTTATATATACATATATATACATATAATATACATATATACTTTGTATGTATACTTTGCACATAATGCAGTAAATGAAAAAAGACGAAATCAGTCAGAGCTTAAAAAATGCTGACGAAGACGTTTCTTAAAGGAGAACCTGCTGGGAGCCTTCCTCAACTCCACGGGTAAGGAGTTCCAGAGTAACGATGCCTGTACAATGAATGAGTAATGGAAAAAATCGCTACTATGTGCTGGAATATTGACTGTGAGATTAGAACACGACCGAAGCATCCTATCGTGAGTAGTGAATTTATACTGGAAGTTATCCTTGAGATACTGAGGAGAATTAGGATCGTTTAAGATGGAGAACAGTAATAAGAGAATTCTAGAGTTTCGCCTCTGCCGAATAGTGAGCCATTTAAGTTGACGGCGAAATTGGGAAATGTGATCATATTTTCTGAGGCCGAAGATGAAGCGAATGCAGTTGTTGAGGAGGCGCTCTAATTTGTTGAGAAGTTCTTCGGTCAGGTCTGGGTAACACACATCTCCATAATCAATTATGGGCAATATAAGAGAATTAACTAGCAATAGCTTAGTTTTTACCGGAAGAAAATTTTTTAGGCGATAAAGGGAACGCAAAGAAGCATTAACTTTTCGGCAGGTTTCAACGATTTGAACACCCCATTTGAGAGAGTTGTCAATGTAGAGTCCGAGATTTTTTACTGATTCACGTAACTGTATTTGCTTTCCGTTGTAAAGAATAGCCGGAAGAGAATCTTGGTCGATCTTGGCTAATAATCTTGAGCTACCCACAAGTATAGCGTGACACTTCACTGGGTTCACAGAAACCCCATAGCGCAGAGACCAGTTATGTAATTTGGAAAGATTAGCATTAATTACATCAACTGCACTATTAAGGTTATGAGGTTCAGCTTGGATGTAAAGTTGCAGATCGTCGGCATACAGGTGGTACGAACAGTCGAGAACAGACGTGACAGAGTTAATAAATATAGAAAACAATAACGGAGATAGTATGCCGCCTTGTGGCACGCCAGCTGCAAGATCAGTCCAACGAGAGGTCTGTTGCCCCAAACGAACAGACTGCTGGCGCCCACGAAGATAAGATGCGAACCAATCCACAGCTGCAGGAGTAAATTGTAGGTAGGTAGGTAGGTGTTTAATGCTGTGATTGATATATTTCAATATTCGAAGTCTGAACGGAACCTTTGATTGAGATTCCAATAAGACTTATGAAGGGAAAAGTGAGCAAATACTGGTTTACATTTACATAAAATGTCAATCCGCACTAGAGAGGCGGATTCATTCCGCGTGGTAGAGTTATGCTCAAGGGCCTCTAGAACTCCTCGTATCGTGTCATGTAGTGGGCAATAAATGGATTCAAGCCAACAACTGTTCTCTAATTGCCATGTTTTAGAAATATACGAGTAGAATAGTAATACAGAGTATGTCCTAATGTCTAATCACATATGTTTAAAGTTATTTCTCATGGCCTTCTTTGAATTGCCGGTTCTATATTTAATGCGCGTCTGTACTTGTGAATTCAAATCACGTACGTACCTATCGCTACATACATAAATTATAATTGCTTGCAACATTCCGAGTGACCAGTATGACTTATCAAGGAGTAGTTATGGAAATAAAATAATACCTAGTTTACTTTGTTTAGCGTAGATATCTATTTAAGTATATTTTACAGATTTTATAATTTATATTACAGTCATTCCTATGTTTCAACAATGGACATGTAATACAATGATCTACTCGTATCTAATATAACATTGCTTACAATATTATGCTAATTAAAAGCTAAGCAAATTTAAGTTAATCAATTCCATGGAATTTCAATTTTGTGGACTTGGTAAACACACTATTCTTCAACTTGCCACAATTTTGCAAGATTGATATGATTATTTTTTTTTCAAGAAAACAGATTTATGTATTATTATTGTGAGATTCCTACCAACCTTTTGTGTCTCGATCACAAGTGTATCATAGTCGATATCGATATGAAAAAATCATTTTTAATTTGAACATGTAGTTAACACAAAATTTATTGCGTATGCGCTCGCTATGAATAAAATATAGGTATATCCAGTTTATCAAGAAACAATTTCAATTTCATACTACAGGAAATAGTCAAGAAACTTAAAGTCAGCAAGTTATCATGTATCGCAATGTCAGCAGCATTTGTATTACATTGTAGTGATGTGTCACTGCAACTGCCCGGAGGTCTTAGGCGCGGGCCACACAGAAAAGACGTAAGACGAAGACGGGGCTCGGACCCGTCGCAGACAGGGCGCCGTTAAAACATATAGAAAAGACAAGGAACGGGCGTGACGGTCGGTGCACACTGGGCTTTTCCCGGCCACAGAGTACTTAATCACTACGTTTTAAGAGACCTGCTCTCCGCGTCCTTTCCGCTCCCCCGCTGGCGCCTAAGGCGCGGGCCACACAGAAAAGACGTAAGACACGGACCCGTCGCAGTCGCGGCGCCCGTTTAATCTACTTTCATACAAAATGTATGCAGCCGTCGCGACGTAAAACATACAGAAAAGACGGGACGCCCGACAGGACGTTTTCTCGTCGGCGCCCTATTGCAAAACATACAGAAAGGACAGGACGCGGGCGTGCATAGGCGCCAGCGGGGGAGCGGAAAGGACGCGGAGAGCAGGTTCTAATTATTATAGTGATTAAGTACTCTGTGGCCGGGAAAAGCCCAGTGTGCACCGACCGTCACGCCCGTTCCTTGTCTTTTCTATATGTTTTAACGGCGCCCTGTCTGCGACGGGTTCGAGCCCCGTCTTCGTCTTACGTCTTTTCTGTGTGGCCGGCGCCTAAGCAAGCCCGCGTCCTGTCCTTTCTATATGTTTTCCAATAGGGCGCCGACGAGAAAGCGTCGTGTCGGCGTCCCGTCTTTTCTGTATGTTTTACGTCGCGACGGCTGCATACATTTTGTATGAAAGTAGATTAAACGGGCGCCGCGACTGCGACGGGTCCGTGTCTTGCGTCTTTTCTGTGTGGCCGGCGCCTTAAGATATTACCATTGATGAAGTAAATTAATGAATAACATTATGAACATTCTCTTTTTGTTGCCTTATTGTAGTTAGGTTTTTTAAATTCCTTCTAGTAGTAGATTCTAGAATAGATCGTGGAAAGTTTTTAACATGTGTCTGTTGCGGTGTCGAAAAATCAGGTACAAGCGTTCCCTGCTAACAAAGGTTACTTAAGTACCAAGTCATAGATCATACTGGCCAAGTGCTTATTTGGAATTAATGCTGGAAGTTACTCATAATTAACGTCAGGTAAAATTGTACCGAAATCTTCGTTGCGAATAATGCCAACAAAAAAAGGAAATGGGTGATGGGGTCTCAATTAAAATTTGTGCTTTCTTAAATAACATTTAGCACCCAGGTAGACCCAATGGTCTGGAATAAGACAAAGGGACTATCACGAAAAACGCGGGTATAGCCGCAGGCACGGCACTAGTGTACCATTAAGGGAAGATGTTCGTTTGTAAAAACTGCTAAAGACTCACTCACGTGTGTCGTTAATAGCGGGCGGCGCGTCAGCCGGACGAAGCTGCGCGTGCGCACCCGCCGTCACCAGTAGCGCCAGCGCCACCACCGCGTGGCTCATCGCACTGCACCCATACTGCGTTACTGCAATACAAAGAGGTACTGTAACTCAAAAATATTATTTATCTCTATCATTTTTATACAGTGTGTCCCAGCGACTAAGTAGCGATAATTTAAGGGCATAAATATACCTAATTTTATCGACTAAAACACTCACAGGTGGGGTTTAGTATCTTTTGTTTTTCAATGTAGCACGTAGCTGGACGCAATTTTTGTAATGACCTTTGTAACTTGAAACTTCATCCAATCTTTTTTCTGTGGGAAGGTCCAAGGTCAGAGTGTATACATCAAATGCTATTATCCCAAGTCATAATATGTGTACCTTTGAAGTAGTTAACTCCTTTCAGTCAGGAATTATAATAATATAGCCTAAACGAACGACTCTAACAATAGAGCTTTAGCGATGTACCTTAAGGTTTACCTAAGTTTGATCACACGGAATATTCCTGTTTATCAAAGTAGGTACTTAAGTAGTTAGACCACCTGGTAAATAATTCCTGTTGGACAAACTACTTTGACTACAAAGTTGAACTATCATGAAGAAGCCATTTACATATGTATTTTTAAAACAAATCCAATTTATCTTGAGCATTACACACCCCAAAGTATAGTTCGAGGCCATGACATTACTTCTTGGTTTCCTTCCATTGAAGGCTTCAAAAACGTGATCCTGATAAGCTGATAAGCAAATAAGGTAGTTACTATTAAAATATTTTAAATTTAAAAGAATTTGCCTGATCTATCCCGCCTAATGACAGTTAATATACATAACAATTAAGCTAAGATATACGGTTATCAAAATAAATAATGTAAGATCAATATGGATGTCGGAACTGTCGGATCATAGTGACCGGTTTCGGCGAATATTTCCTAGGTAATTATTGTGTTCAGTAAGTGGGTCAAACAGTCTGTATAACAGTAAGGACAGGTTTGCAAATTAGACGACATTGGCATTCGGGCGACGCGGTGCGATCTTCGCGTGCCTACACGAGTGCCCTTCGTTATTGATCAAGGTAATCGGTCATGTTCTGGTCATTTCAGTTCAATTTTTCCATTATCATTCATCAATTATTTCAGTTCACTTTTCAGTTCCTGTTCAAGAATGCGGACTTAATGTCAAACATATCTATCTATCTAATACCTTTAAACGAGCAATTCTTGTATATATATATATATATAATTGGAATCTCGGAAACGGCGCCAACAATTTTCATGAAATTTAGTATATAGGGGGTTTCGGGGGCGATAAATCTATCTAGCTAGGATTCATTTTTAGAAAATGTCGTTTTATCGGTGTTTTCAGGCAATGAAAAACGGCTACAATAGACTTTTCCTGACATCTATTGGCGAGTAGCTACACTAAAGCTAAAGCAGATGGCGTTGTTAAGCAATACTAAACCGAGCTAAGCTCGGTCATCCGGATATTAACTTGTGTTTATTTAAATTGTGTTTGTATCCTTTATGTACGTCTATATAATTTATAAATAATAATACCTTTAAACGAGCAATTCTTGTATATATATATATAATTGGAATCTCGGAAACGGCGCCAACAATTTTCATGAAATTTAGTATATAGGGGGTTTCGGGGGCGATAAATCTATCTAGCTAGGATTCATTTTTAGAAAATGTCGTTTTATCGGTGTTTTCAGGCAGTTTCTTCCTATAGTACACATAGACGCCCTATTGTCGACCCTATTTTAAATTGTGTTTGTATCCTTTATGTATGTCTATATAATTTATAAATAACATTTATAAACGTGTGTAGTCAAAACTTAACTATTTTGAAAAGTTTGTAGTGACATGTTTGATTTAAAGGTAAAAAGGTAATGTAACAAAACAGAATGTTTAATAACTGTGGTATCATTATGTATCGATTAACTTTGTTACCTATATTATTGTTTGTTAAATAACCCATTTAAAGGAGAACCCCAATTTTCGGCCTCGAACCATATGTAATCTGTGCTAGAACATCGGACTAGACAAGAGTAAACTATATACCAAAAAAATCGTCTTATTTATAAGATAAACATAATTTTAAATCTTAGCTTCAGCTGCTCTTGCCAAATGAACTAAATAATGCAAAAAAGTTTTCACAGTATTTACCTCATTACATACGATTTTATAATCGATTGAATCGATTGATATTGATCGATTGATGGAACATAATAATATATTTTATGTATTATTTATTGATTATAATTATAATATTAATTTATTTTTTACATATTTTCGTATTCCATATAAATCAAAACTATGTAATATATTATAATTACCATTTAATTGTTACGCTAATTTTATTAAATTACATTTCGAATATTTTGACATCGATTAATCGATTGACAACAAAGATGATGTAATCCCTAATAATGTCATTTTGGTAACCATAGTATTTATAAATAACACCACTGTATTGTCATATTTCTCATCGATCTTTCATCTTTCTACGCGTGTTTTGTATATTTTTACTATCAAATATTTTCAGCGTATTTGGAGTCCTATGTACTATTGAAACTCATCGACACGCGCACAGTGATTTTAATTTTCTATTGTATTCGCTTTCGTACTTGTGTTTTGGTGAATGTGTTTCGCAGTTTCGCTACAATTTCTTGCAAACCAATACTATATGAATATGGACTCCTTAATCGCCTGTTTTGTGACTAACAAAAGTTCAGAATAAGTCCTGAACACTGGATAACGTACCCTATACATATTTAGAAGATCAGGAGGTTGCTGTGGCCATACTTACGATGAGTATATTATGGTATCTTGATTGGGCAAGGTACTAAGGAAATATAGCGCCTCCTGCACAACTAGACGAAATATTAATATATTATAATGATAACTAATAAAATCTCTTGAAATATGCAATAGCTTTTATTATACAACCTTTTTATGACATTCGTTTTGGGTGAAAACCATTGAAGTAGTAGATATTATATTAGACACCCGCCAACGTAAGTGTAACATATATATTAAATAGCACTGTGACACGAGTATGACATAATCATAACCTATAATTAAGGTGATTCATTCTAGGATTTCCTTAGTTGGCCATTGCTGGCAGCCGTGAAAATTGGAGAAATTGAACTTTTTGCAATAATCTAATTAACAGCCAATTTCCAGTCTTGTCTACTTAGGCCTGAGTTTCTATGGAACTCTATGGAACTTCTATGGAAACTGGGGTTCTCCTATTTACCTTGCCAGAGCTCAAGATCGAATTTTCATCGCGCATTTCAAATTCAATACGACCTACTTTTAAAGTGCATGTAATGAAAAAACACTTAACTACTTTGAAACTTTAACACAACGTGTGGACCATTGTCAGATTAAATATTACGGGGTAGCGAATAAATGCAGTAGGAAAACTGGAGCAATGCAATTGCGACCGACGCGAGAGTGTAACAAGAACAACGCGGATCGGGAAAAAATGAGGCCAGTTCCCAGAGAGACCGCATTCACACTTTTAATAAATTAAAAGGATTACAACAGCGACGATTTGTCAACAGAACACTGTCACATGTGTACACGGCAGTTGCATCAGTAAAGGTCTGTTGTGGATATACTTTAAGAAGAAAATAATAATGCAAACAGCTTTTTAATTGTTATTCTTTAATAATGGCACTAGCTAAGTAAATTAAAGTTAATTTAAGGCTGATAGGGAAATGTGGAAGAGGAATACATATTGCGCCGACCCCAAATAAAATTGGGAAATGGGAAAGATGATGATGATGATGATGAATCTAATTTTCCTCTTCTGCTAAAATGATGGATTTAAAATTTAAATCAGGTTTAAAATATTACATAAATTAGAAATAGACAATTGTGTATACTAACTTTGATACAAATCAAATAGTGCATAATTTGATTTCCCAGATTAATTTACAATTTTCTTACTTACGTTTTTAGAGTTCAGTACGAAAAAACAAATAAAACGGAACCCTTATAAGGATCACTCGTGTGTCTGGGCAATCGCCCTTCACAGCGAATTTTCTCTGAAACTATTGGAACAAATGAGTTATGTTTTTTATGGATAAAATAATTCTAAAGCAGACAAAATATCTAGTTTATTTATAATTTAATGTTGACAACTAAACTACTACTATACTACTGCTATACTACTACTACTATATTTAAAGAATTTATTGAGCTTCGAGTGTTCAGACAAATATTCATCTCTGGATTGAAGACTGTATTATTTTACATTGAAGCAGGAACCAGATTCGTTAGTATGAAAACTACAGAAGGAAACTCATTTGTATTGTACTAGACTGTTACATCGTGTAACATTCATCTTCTCGCACCCACTGACCACAGAAACTGTAGAAACCACCACAGCTGCACTATTGTAAGTCTACATTTCTACAGTTCAGAAAATGAAACTTTGCTAGTTAGCGACCGAGTCTCTAATGAGAGTTCGTGAAGTTGCATATTAGTATATAGTATATTTAGGAGCTATGAATTTGGAGCGATTCATGAAACGTTAGCGTGCTTTAAAAATACAACTTTTTTTGATAGCTGTAAATTCTCTAGGAGCTGTAAAAATGCTTTAAATATTATCGATATGTAACTAAAACTTACTAACTGTAACTTAAAAATAACTATTGTAACTAACTATGTACTCGTATTACTTATTAGAACACCCACGCGGAAAATGTAGAGTTGGTTATTCTTCATGATCATAATTACATATTACATATTAACATATTAATATGCATAGTTTGAAGAACGTAATTATCAGATACTGATTTATAAGAGTGAACAGATATCGTAATTTATACGTTTTTACGTGACTAAGTAAATGCGGAATAGGTGTAAGCCGATAACTATCGACTAGAAGCAATTTGGCGCAAAAGTGAAAAGATAACTTCATTACTGTGTAATAACGTGCTATTAGTTACATCACTAACATCACTTCCACTTTTTTACGAGTGAAGTAGTATTGATAAATAATTATTACATTTATAATGACACGTTATAAAAGGAAGTCTATGTAATATAATTATGTTACGTCCAAATGTGTTATCATGATAGAAATAGACAATTTTTGCATTATGTAAAGAGATTTCAAGACATTTCTTGTGATTGGATCTTACTTTTAATAGAATATTTAGTTTTTGAGACTATTTTGATGAGTATTACACTGTGTATTAGTAGGGTACGATATGTGTATCTAGTACATTCACCTGCAGAGAAAAGTAACCCATCTATCTATTAAAATGTCTCCAAGGATTTTTGCCTTTTAAAACTAAAGTTTCCCTCGCTCAAACCCTAATTCTACCTGTCATAGACTACGCTGACGCCTGCTACTTAGATGCTACCCAGGAGCTTCTAAATAAACTTGAGCGCTTGCAAAACTTGTGTATTCGTTTCATTTTCGGAATTGGTAAGTATGACCATGTTTCTCAACTTCGCAAGGATCTCAAGTGGCTCCCTATCCGCCTTCGCCGAAACACTAGGATATTATGTCTGCTTTACAATATCCTGCATTCTCCATCATCCCCGACTTACCTGCGCGAAAGATTCTCCTTTGCTCGTTCATCTATCGCTCCCTGCCGGACTCACCTAAGAACCCTTCTTGAATATCCCCAACACAAAAGCTCTTCATATACCCGTTCCGTCACAGCTCATGCAGTCAGACTTTGGAACTCGCTCCCGCCTAATATCCGTGATTCAAAAACTTTCTACATCTTTAAGAAAAAAGTCCGAGAACACTATTTATCTTTAAGTTAGATTAAAAATTGATTTAATTTTCTTTTTCATTCTATCTTCCCCTCATTATATTGTACGTAGTTTTATATGTAAATTTATACATGTTGTTATATATTATATGTATATTTATGTATTATATGTTATATATGTATGTATTTTTATTTACATTTATAGTTATGTTTATTATATTTAAATAGGTATTACTTGTTTTTACTGTGTGCACGCTATCTACCTTTCTTTCACTTCTCCAGTCGCAGGTCTGCTGGAAGAAATTTCGCTAGAGATAAGCAGTACCTTTGTACATTATTTCCTCACTTGTTTCTCATATAACTGTTTATGTGTACATAAAGAATAAATAAAATAAATAAATAAAATGTTTAAACAGATGGGTTACTTTTCTCTGCAGGTGACCGTACCTATAATGTTATAATTTACTGCACATAGACTTTTGTAATGATAAAGTGTATACTAAGCCATTATAATCACATTTAAATGACAATGAATTTAAATACAAAAGAAATTCGCTTATATGCAGTTTCAATTAAGGGCCAATAAAATAAAACCAATAAAACCAATCAAACACTTGATAAAAGGAGTTGTTTCGAAAGCAAGAACTATGAAATAGGTACTATTAAATAGAGAAAAGATTGAACTTCGTTAATAACTCCAGTAAAAGTGTGTTAAAAGTGCAATCTACATGAGACCAGGCTACCAACATTAACCTATAAACTGAGCATACTGCATTCCTTGTTAATTATATTGAAGAGACATAATTACCAGTACCTAGTTGGATTTATTAGAACTGCGTTACATGAATTCTAGTTCTACTTAAAGACAGATTGAACCTTCGACATCACGATGAGATCGGATGATAACCGCGCGCAGAACAATATTCGCATTATTCTTATTGCGCAGTTTACGGTATGATATACAAAATTTGTCATTCTTTTTTAGTGCACTTAAATGCATTGTGTTTATTCTTTCAATAATTAATCAGCCAAGATATTTAGATTAAAAGATGTCATAGAAAGAGAAACCAATCATACGGAATAATATAAGTTTAACTTAGGTATTTAGATTAGGAGTTCAGCATTCTAGTAATCTGATTACTAACTATCTAGACTAGAAGGAGTCTTGTATTGGAATCTTCTTAGACCTATGCAAAGTGTTTGACACAGTTTCAATTCCGATACTACTCAGGAGGGTTAAGAACGTTGGCATCAAGTGAATGGTTCAAGTTTTATTTACGTAGTCGAGAACAGAGGGTTAGAGTTGGTGACACTTGTAGTGAGATTGGAATTAGTGGATTTGGAGTTCCGCAGGGTAGCACGCTAGGACCAACACTTTTTCTCGTCTATATAAAAGAGCTCAGTCAACTATCGGCATTGGGAATGGACCTATTGATGTTTGCTGACGATACAGTCCTTCTTTTCTATTAAAAAATGCTAACTAGCATGTAAACTTTTACTACCTGCCCTCACATCTTGCCCCTCTCCCACTTAGTTGTTTTTGTCTTTATACACATTACCGGTTTCGCATGGAGCTGGAGTAATGAATAGGCGAAGTATGAAATAAATAATATTTCACATAATAATAATACATCACCTGAACGTTTTGGGTATTTTATACATTGCCTAGGTATTGTGTAGAATACCGAACTATACAGATTGCCGGTAACATAGACAAAATTGAAAGATTCAATTTGGGAGATTACGCTGCCTTGATACCCGAAACAGTTTCGAACTAACTCGGGGATAAGACGCTACACTTATTATACACTTTGTCAATAAAGTATTATTAGGTACTATTTGATAAGTTAGGTATTAAAATAAATGAAGTAAAAGATAACGTTTAAAAACAGTAATATCTATTATAAATTCTCTTACTAACTCCCATGTACGATACTTTATCATGATATGTATAAAACTTTCAAAGAGATCTACAGAGCCTTCTGAAATAATTGATTGTAATTGGCTGTACAATGCTCCTCACTGTTAAAGAAGAAATTATTGAATGGAAACTTTTCTCAATCCATTACCGTGTTGAACAACAAACATGAAAGGAGCAAGTTGCAGCTCTCAAAGGCGTATTGTGCCGGCTAATAGACGTTCGCGTGAACTTAGTTCTCATTCTTTCTTGGACGAATCCTTATTTCTTTCCTGATCGTGGTTGTAACGATTCCTTATTATTTTTGCAGTGTAACATATGTATGTAACATATATGTATATGTATATTCGTGAATATGAGAATATGGCCATAAGTACATACTTATGTACATGTATGTGTATGTAAGTACATACTTATGGCCATATTCTCATATTCACGAATCGTGGAGAAGGACAAATATCTACTTACGTTACAAAAAATTTAATCCGGTTTAATAAATTTTCATCAAAACACGATCTTACGCTTACGAAATTAAAAGTATGAAAATACGATTCGGCGCAAATATGTGACCATCTTTATACTTTATACCAAATCTTTATGTTGGATGTATGTAGGAACGAGCCATACCAAGCCATACAGTGGCGGTTGAGGCGCGAGCACAGTAGAGCACGGTAAATCACATTCGTAACACTTGAAATTGTAACTAACGCGTGCGATCGTATATAAACATTGCTGATTCTCATGCCATCACATGGATTTGTTACTCTGTAGCAAATAAAATTATATGTTACTGTGTTTTTTTTTACTTACAAGTAAAAATATGTCGCGGGAGTCGTTCATTAAGTATACTTATGGATTTTTTAGCAACTGTTAAAAAAATATTATTAAAATATTCAATGTTATAAATATTATTCTTTTAGTAAATTGATCACAGTATTGGATAAGTAAATATAAAATTTTGTAATCGTTTAAAGAAAATTCTGTAGCCCGATTACAACGAGTTGTTGCAGGTTTACATTCCATGGTGTTAATAATATTATGGTAGACAGGGAATAAACTGTATTATTTATTACTTACGATTTAGTGCGCAAAATACTAGAAATAAGTATTCATTGTAAAAAGATTCTTAGATAGAAAGAAGTTAAAATAATAGTTTTGTTAGGTAAGCATGCGTAGTAATGCTAAACGATGCATTTAAATGCACTAACAGTCGAGAGCGAGATCCGTGACACTTGCTACTCAACTGACAACGCATTTTCTTTTGGTTTAACCACGTTCAACTATCTACTGTTTATGCAAAAGAAATTGTGTTGACATGTGAACATGACTCGGTCACAGCGCGTGCGGTTGGTAAGGTTGACGGTATTTGACTTGGTAATAAAGTTTTATTTTACGAACAGATGGTTATTTTAATTTTTAACCGACTGCGCCAGAAGGAAGGTTATGTTTTTCGAGTGTATGTATGTATGAATGAATGAATGAATGTATGTATGTATGTATATTTCTTTAGCACGCTCTATAGCCTAAACGGCTTAATCGATTTCAGCTTGAGAGGTGTGTCGTTAGATTTGTCTAAATTGTGAGAATGACTATAATATCAAAATAGAAAAAAAAACGATTTTTGGCGCAATTTGTGTCTTCATTTAGAATATTTAACTTTTATATAAGAGCGTTTTATTATACTCTATATACTTGTCATAAAACGTGTCGGAAAATTTCGAGTGACAGCCCTACTTGCGAGTTGCGACTCGCCGGGTGAAAGTTGGTGTGACGTACCTTTGTATTCACTGTCTAGTGGCGTCGCAACTAGCGGTTCACCATCTTACTTACAACTTGTTATATGCGATGCCGTTTCCTATAAGTACTCGTAATATCTCATCAAAAACATAAATGTGAAATGAGAGCCAAGTTAAAAAAAAAAACAAAAAGAATTGACATCTAAATGTATGCCAAGATCTGTGTCGAAAATCCTAAAATTTTAGTCACAAGAACACGTAATTCTAGCCCCACATTTGACTTGGCACACATTTAGATCTCAATTCTATTTGTTTTTTTGAACTCGGCTCTCATTTCACATAATGTTTTGGATGACATATTATTACTTTTTGTTTGGTTTACGAGTAATACCTAATCTATCTATCAAGTGTATCTTGATGCCAAATATCATGCTTCTAGTTCATCTTGAAGTAGGTTAAGTTTTTGATCCTATGTCAATGTTACATTTTGTTACATTGGATCGGTAGCATCATATTATCTATTTGTAACAGATTTACACTTACATTTTTGGGTAATGTACAAAATGAAAATGACGAATAGTAGACATTAGTAACTTCGCGTTTTAATACAAACTCAATTTATTTATTTATTTATTTATAACAAAATCCACAGCTTTTTTTACAATGTTATATAGACAAAACTAATTACATAGGTCTTTAAGCCAATTACGGATTTACATTTCTCTTATATTTCTTAATTTGTCACAAAGTAAACACCACATAAAACAAGAAAAGCAATGCGCTCACAATTATGCTTTTGTGTGTGTGTGTGTGTGTGTGTGTGTGTGTGTGTGTGTGTGTGTGTGTGTGTGTGTGTGTGTGTGTGTGTGTGTGTCAATCAACACATAAACATAAACATTTAAACAAATTAGAATAATATGAGATAATTTGTCTTGCTTCTCATTATGCTCATTGTAGTGAGTCATAATCCATTTAAACATAATTCAATATGTTTCAATTAAAATTCTCGTAATACCTCGCCTTTTATGACGCAGGCTCCTGATGACGGATTTTCGGAATTAATATATCAATAAATACATTAATGAAAATGTATAAACTCGTTTCCCTGAATATGAAGTATGAAAATATATAATGTTCTATAGAGCAATTAAATCAGAAGTTGTTTTCTTAGTCACTTACCTTCGAAAAAAAATTGGATAAATCATTTAAAAAACGGTTTGTGTTTGATTTTCAAAGTTTATGGGAATATAATAAGTAATAAACATTAAAATGATAATTAAATGCGGTATGCCAAAGTTATCCGGAAACTATTATAAGTTAATGTTTTGCAATCATTGATGTTAATATATTTCATTTTATATGGAAGCAGAATAAGCTGTAATTTTGGCGCGTTGTTAGATAATAATCTCGATAATATCTAGGTTAGTAATACGCTTAAGTTATTTGGATTCTCATTTACTCATTATCATTCTAATCACTGTTACAGTTTCGAAAGCAAGTGTTCGTTTCCAAAAATGATGTTCTTGATACTTCGTAATTTGTATTCAGCCCTCACTTGAAATATTTATATTATTGTACACTAGCAATATATCTAAACATTGAAAACGTAGACTGCATTCATCGCCAGTCTTTGAAGAAGAGCTATCTCTCAGACAATCAATGCAAATTCTTACAGTATTCTTGTGAACGTTCATCCGTCTATTAAGAGTAGTTGTATGTCGTGTTACCCGCATGCTTAACCAAAATGCATCCGGCAGTCTAACCGTTGACATTATCTTACAATACAGCATCGTAATATGAGCTTCGAGTACACAATTGAAATCCCCTTTCAATGATCAAGTGGCGGATCAGCAGGATAAGGGCCAAGGAGTCCTTGAAGCATTGTTATCTATGACCTTAATATCCTTCTTCAACTTTATTTTCCAACGATCTGGGTAATTATGTTAAGCAAACTTGATCAATTTAAAAGTTTACATTGTTTTAAAGCGGATATTTTGCGTTATGGATTCTGGTGAATTTTTGACTACTAAGTATACTATTATTATTATAAAAACGACAGTAAAGTAACAAGTAGGTATTATGTAAATTTATAAGTTACGCAAATTCAGCCCGTTGATAATTTACTTGACGTTGACATAATATCCATTTCACGTTTAGCCTCTTTAACTATTTTAAAATATTCTTCCTCAGTTGTTTGTATTATATTGTCTTCTTCAGTTTCTTCAGTTGGGACATCAGGGGCTTTCTCCTCCATCAATGCTTTCAGACGTATTTCCTTCAAACGCGAACCTAAGATATGTTCGCGCCTGGTTTCTCTATCATACGTTTGGTGCATGAGTGATTTATCGTTATTACCAGACGTTATCATGTTTTCAGAAGGCTGAAGAAAAAATAGAGATCCTCGGTTATCACCAACGGCAATCAAATTTCCTTCTGGATGAGGCTTCATTTTCGTTAGGCCGTGATTGGAGACTTGCAATATTGATACTGGTTCTTGATACTTACGTAAAAGATCCCAGTAATAAAACGTGCCGCCTTCGCAGATTGCCATATAACAAGAATATCTGTGCGGAGCCCAAGCGACGTCAGTTACTTGATGACGGTACGGTTTTGTAACTATAATTGGAGCAGAACGAACTTCCTCACTCCAAATGCGGACCGTCCAATCGCCACATGTTATAAACATTCTCAATGTGCAGGGACTTCGCTGTACGGCTCGAACAGGTCCCAAATGTGCATTCCAGTATGAAGTTAGGATTTCTGAGTGACTTCTACCTAAACGGTTTGCATTAATTACAAGCCCGGATTCCGTCCCACTAAGAAATTTTGTAGGTAGACCACGATCGAATTCTAAACAACTTATGCCTTCAGCATTACTTAAGTTTGGAATTTCGCCCGAATCAAATCTTACGGACATCGGTAATTGATCGATTGGTTTTGAAAGGTTTCGGATATCCCACCAAAGACATTGACCATCGGGAGAGCCTGTGAAGAATTCCGTATGTGTTCGGGATTGCGTATAAAGTAAACCAGTGATCGGGCCGCGATGTGAGTTATAAATTGAGCTGCTCAATATAGGGTTTGATCCTTCACGAATATCAAACACGTTAATTATTCCTTTTTCCAGTCCAGCAATTATTATATTCGAATCTACTGGTGAGCACTCTAATTCCCAGCAGCTAGAGTCGGGATAAAAATTGTAAATTGGCGTTGTTTTTCTATAAACGTCCCACAAATAACAGACGTTTGATTGTTTACCAGCATTGTCGAGTTGGATTTCTTTTTTGCTGTACGCAACAGCCAGTTTTGATTTTTTTTCATTTGTCCATACGATACTCGCCACAGGACGATGTAATGTATCACGAAATATATTTGCTATTTGAACACTGTATTTCTCCACAGGAGCTTGAGAAGGAATGTTATCAAAATAGGTTTGGTACATGTCAACTGCATTGTTTTGGTCTATATAATGTTCAATTTGGGGTGTAAGACTCATAACGGTATGAATATAGTTGTCTCCACGTTGGACGTGACGACAGTAACGTGCTACGTGGTCTTCGTTATATAGATGTACTTCACGCGGCCAACCGCCTTCAGTGTGATTTATGCCTTGCTCGTGAATTACCAATTCTTTTGTGTTCGTTTCGTGTTCTGATTGCGGCATTGTTGCTTGCACTTCTCTGTGTACGGGATTGCGAAGCATATAAAGGTTTTGTAGTTCTTTATCGGGGTTGATGGAATCTAAAAGATGAGCCTTCACATCTTGGAATAATGTTTCCTTCCCAAAATCTTTACGTAGCTTGCTGTATCCATAGGTTGATTTTATATAACTAGGCATTATTGATGAGATGTAATAATCCCAAAATTATGTGATGGAAATAACACAATGCTTTTGTGATTTTTTCGTATTATTGAAAGACACGATGGTCATGGAAGCTACGAAATTATATGACAACATCTATATTATTTAATGTACTCGTAGCCTGAAAACATATGTGTCCTTGTTTTAAAACGGAGGTTTGTTGTCCCAAACTTGAGTCATTACCAGCAAGTGATATTTACTTTATCGTACCAATGGTAAGTATAAGCGATGCAATAATTTTGTGATATATTTCTCAACGTTATTAGTTGCATAGCAATGATTTTGGTTTGATTTACTATTACAAATTTGTTGTTAAGGTTTGTGTTGGTTCAATTACCGCATTGTTTCTCATACCAGGAAATGTTGCAATCACATTGTGGGACTAAGTATATGGTTCGCATTAATATGCATTTAGAAATCGTAGCTATGAATTCTTAGTGGTGTTCGAGAGAGAAATCGCCTGCGAGAGGATTAGTACGTGCCTAATAGTGGCCGGAAAGTTTATTTATAATTATACATCGATGGATAAAATTTAAGAAGTTTAAACAAAGTTTTAATCACTATAAAGTTGAGATATCTTCTATTTAATAAATAATAAACAATACTTATATTAGTAATCATTAATTAAACCATTCAATCGATAATCCAAATTAACTATATTATGTTTTGCGCGAAATACATATTTGTTTTTCCTTATAATTTATAATGTAATATATTTGTAGAACTGTCATTATTTGAACAAATTTGAATATTTAATTAAAATCATCCAATAGAGGGCAAAATTTATGAAATTAAAAGTGATCGAATGAAAATCAAAAATATTAGTAGATAGTAAAGTAGCTGTTGACATTTGCAATACGATGAACTTTTGAAATAAACAAAACATCCTTACTGTAAAAAGGTAAACGCCGCTCTACTAGTAGTAAAGCACAAGGTTGAATTCACGTATTTCCACTGAAGTTCATTGTAGCACACATATGATTCTTAACACAATATCATCATATTTATAGTACTATAAAAGAAACACATACACAAACGTCACAAAACTAGTAAGTACGTTACAACTGTTTATTTCGACATAAATGCGCGCGCGCAGCGATGACGCTTTCTCTCACGAGCGCTCGGTCGGTGACTGTCGTTATACTGGAACTGGAAATAAAGCGTTGTAAACGTAGGCCCAGGCTATCGGTAGTACGTACTTCGCTAGGACTGGTTTAGTACGTTTGAATACTATTGGTACCTGATGATGACTGTTTCTATTGATATTATGCTTGTTTCAAAAGCAACAAGCATTGTGCTTGTCAACATTGAATGCAGCCGATGCATGATTAAATGCCACTCTAGCTAACATGTAAAGTTGTAAAAGTTTTATTATGATAAAGGGAAATAGGAAAAGCCCTCCAAAGTTCTCGCTATGTAGGGCGCTAGTAATGGCTGTCATGCAAGCATCAAGCCGGTCGGAGAGTAGGGTCAAAATGTAGGCTAATAGTGACGTAACAATGTCATAAGAAATGTACATAAGGCAGAATAAAGAGCGAATGGTTTAATAATTACATACTTAGTATAAGTAGTAGTAGTGGTCCTCTTTATTGACCTAATGTCTTGTAACATTATTTTCTATGAATCTCTGGATCTTTAACTCTTTTTGAATCGATTTTTATGTAAGTCCGGGGTACGAAAATTTATGGAGGGTAAAATCTAACTTTCTGCGTAACGTTAACTCCATTATACGTTAGTTTTGTAACTCATAACACAGATAACTATCTAGATTCTGATTTGACAATTGCAAACTAGATGACGTTGTAATAATCTTGTTACTGATTTGACAATCGTAAACTAGATGACGTTGTAATAATCTTGTTACTGATTTGACGATTGCAAACTAGATGCCGTTAAATTGCAGTCATGCGTCGGAGCTGATACACACAATTTTTTTTAGTAATAAATATTTTACTGAATTAATTAAATACTTTTTTAACTTTAGGCTTACTTAATAATGACTTATTTAATAACAAATTTATTTAATATTAATATGCGCCTTGTTAATTTATATACTGTTTTGAGATTTCTTTTCATCATGGCATGTGAAAATACTTGTTAATGGTGCGACAATAGTTAGTAATAAATTATGACACAGCAATAAAAACAATAACTCTATCAGGCGTTGAAAGCAACTGTAAAGTTAATTAAAATATGTAAGCGTTTAATTGTGATCAAGAGTCAACAGGCATAATTGGCCATTAAGCGGTTAAGAGTTCGAGGCATTCTTGATTAGCAATTGACTCCGGTCTGGCCTTGTGTCTAGAATAGGGTTCGAACGATACTTTCGATACTGAGTAGGTATCGATACTTTTGATCACGATACTCGATACTGAGTACTCGATACTCGTACCTGGTAATTACTCGCAAGTACTCATGTGAATCGTCGGTATCGAGTACTTTTAAAATACTGAGTACTTTCCAGTATTTTTATATGGAAAAAGATCAACTGTGACCGATGATGTAGCTAGGTCGGGGTTCTCATGTTATTGAAATATAATCGAAGACAGAAAATACCTGCTATACTTTGAGACGATCTCATACGACGATACCGGGGTAATTTGATAGTGGCCCTTCAAAAACTGGATAAGTGTTAAACTTTAAACAGCAAAACAAATTTTCTTCTGTCACAGCAAAGGACAATCTCGATCAAGTTAATTTTCAACGAGAAGAAAATGTAACCTGGTCCGTTTGAGTCATATTATAATCTTAAATTTTAATTTAAAAATTCCCGACAGTTTTATTAACACTAAACATAGCTATTATATGAACACTCTCGCTAAAGTCACTTTTCAAGCAAAAAAAAAAATTGATCAAAATCGGATCTTTCGTTTGGGAGCTACAATGCCACAGACAGACAGATCCACAGATACACAGACACGTCAAACGTATAACACCCCTCTGTTTTCGTCGTTAAAAAACGTTAAAACTAAGTATATATTTAATACTACCTAGTTTTTTTTAAATGTCACAAAATATAAAGATAGATTATACGATGATAATTTCAGATATAAACGCTAGAGGGACCGTAAAACGCCCATATAAATGTTTACTAGTGTGCATCAAATAATGTTTACGTAAGGGTTTAAGTCACGGAATACAGAGACCATGTATTCCGTGGTTTGAGTTAAGGTCGTAGCTCATCTAAACGACACCGCTCCCACCCAACCAAAGTATGAGAATTCAAATATAAACTTTAAATCGTGCTCTGTAGATGCAACTATTGAGTGGCAAGGTTGCGGTAAGCTTGCTTCCCGCGTGCGGACTGCTAATTTTTGTTGTTACTGTAAAGTGCACCTACAGAGCACGATTTTAAGTCTATATTTGAATTCTCATACTTTGGTTGGGTGGGAGCGGTGTCGTGTAGATGAGCTACGACTTTTAACGTGCAGTCCGCTAGTCCTCGAAAGTTAACTCATAATTATAACTTTTAAGTCGCGCATTGGAAATGAACAAAAAACTGCTTAAGTAGGTGTACCTAGGTAGGTAAATATTTATCTTACAAGTATTTAAAATTATAATAAAAAAATAATGAGTTACATGGGTAAACATGTAAATATTATTCTAATTTTCAGATTTTACCATCGCTTTTTACATAATAGCGATCCGCCCCGGATTACCACGGATAGCACCAGGTAATGAACCAAAAATGACTTAAAAATCTATTGATCCGATGATTATCAAACGTAACAGGATAAGATTGCTCAGGCAATCTTAAGATTATTTTTTATGAAATTTTCAGAAATTTCATAAAAAATCGATCCAGACATCTTAGAGTCCATATTACACATCGACAAAACATATAATTATTTTAATTGAGATAATCTTAAAGTATTTAGAATATTTAATCGTTTCTAAGTGAATAATAATAATAAATCAATCTCATAATGTTACAACTATCCCTTCAGGCCATAGTAAATAACAACTTACTTTCAAAACACTAACTTCATAAACTTAGATGGAAAGTTTATAATTTATGGGCCCTTTAATACAGATAGTATAAAGCTAGTCTTACACGATCTAGTTTAATTGTCAAGTTTGCAGTTTGACTTGATGCGGCATCCAGTTTGCATGAGATAGCTATATATCCAAATAGCCATACATCGTCAAGTTTACTGAATGCCGCATCAAGTCTGCTGCAAACTTGACAAGTAAACTTGATCGTGTATGGCCAGCTTTAGGATAGTACAGTTAGAAGTTAGAAGTTTTAAAACAAATTTTATTTACTTATCACTTTTTATTATCACGGTAATTTTAAATTAAATTCAATGCGTTTATAATCCTTTTTGTGCTATTTACATCGCATTACATTTTGTAATCTATACTAATATTATAAAGAAGAAAGATTTGATTGTTTGTTTGCATTGAATAGGCTCCGAAACTACCGAACCGATTTGAAAAATTCTTTCACTGTTGTGAAGCTACATTATCCCTGGGTGACATAGGCTATATTATATTTCTATTTTTTACTATTTTTCCCGAAGCGAAGCGAGGGCGATTTCCTAGTAACTAATAAATCTACTGCCATAGTAACTAGCGATGTAGGACAATGCACTCACCAGATTCCAAATTTAAGACGCATTGAAGCATAAAGATAATAGTTTACTTTTTCTCACGAATAATTTAACTTGACTACATCACCTGCTGAATAACTATAAATAATTGCACGTATAAGTAAAGTTGTAGGAATCACGTTTTCGATTCACAAAAAAGGCGTGACAACGATTGGTCACGTACAGAGCCGAATGTTGCAGTTGATATTCGATTAATTTTTATAAGGAATTTCTAGGTATGTCTTACACTGAGTTTATGGTGAGGCAAGGACTTCAAACCTAATATGTATGATTAATAGCTAATTAATGCGATATAAGTTTAGGTATACACATAAGTTTAGTAAATTACAACTGTTTATTGGTCCTTGTCTTTACTTGCAATAAAATGAGAATATTTACTTGAATATTTACTCCCGGTGGGACACACATTTTATTAGAGATGTCTCAGTCTATTCTATGACATTATACTTCAATGATATTTTCCTATATTTCTATATTTCTAAGTTCTACCGAGAGTAGAAAATAATTAAAGTAGGTACTCATATCGCTATTAAAAAATAGGAGATAGTGATAGAAGGGTAAAAACTTAGGATTGTATGTAAAATATTTTTTAATGCCGAATCATAAAAAAATAAAATAAAAAAATTGTCCAAAAAATTTTTTTCTGTTGTAGACCACCCTTATCACTTAGGGGCATGAAAAATAATTAACGTCCTATTTTCAGACCTACTAAATATACACAAAATTTCATAAGAATCAATCAAGCCGTTTTGGAGGAGTTTTGTTACAGTAAGCATTAGTAACTAACACTGTGACACCAGAATTTTATACATAGAAGATAGTAGGTATAGTAGTGAAAAAACTAAAATACTTTTAAGCAAACTAAAAAAAGGCGATTCGGAAGCATCTTCAGTAGGTACTGGACAGTTAGCTATTGTCCACAGTGCTACAACATGACAGTGACACGTTCCATTGTGCATTGTTCCCGTGAAGAGTTTATTCAATTTCACAAAGAGAAAGACACGCTGTTGATTCGTCAATCGAATTGTTATTTTTATAATTGAACCTCTTATTGATAAGGCGTAAATATAAATATGAATAAGAATATTATGATTTTAATTATTTAGATAATGACCTCTTATGTCATGTTTGTGGACAAGCGAACATAAATTACAGAAATGAAAACAAAACCAAATGGAATAAAACAAAAAATATCTTTATTTAAAGTTTCATAAATGGTTTTGTAATAACGAAAAAAGTATTTCACTGGAATCAGCTGTGAGTTTGATCTGTGAAACTACAGACAGCACAGATTCGGTTAGTAAAGTTCATCAAACTCACTAATCCTCTTTTATAGTATTCAGGACATGCATCGAGACCACATCTCTAATTTTAGAGCTGATACCAAATCCTCGATGAGTCACTCGCCAAAGCGATCTGTCGATCCCAGTAGTACTCAATTGACCTTGTAGTGCGTACCATTTCTTGTAATGGGTCCTTTGTACGATCAGTCTAATAACACGTCCGCTTTGACCGTTAAATATACTGTGTACTTTGCAATCTTACTTTGAAGCAATCGACCTTCGAATGTAGAGGCTTTTACAAAACTAAAACCGTTGTATGTACAAAGGAATTAAGTATGCAGGTGTTATTGTCAATGTTAAATGATACCTACCTGTATACGTAAGGTATGATTTAACATTGGTAATAACTTAAACAATACGTAATATTAAACATTTCAGAAGCTTTTACAATCATGCCCTGCATACTTAATTCTTTTGTCAACTGCACCTAGATAGATAAAGTTTAATGAAGAGATGAGGACATCAACAAAACTAAAGTTAAGGCAAATTTCCCGACAGCCAAAATTAGTCAAATAAAATTAGTCATACATAATGATTAGAAATTTGTGGAGATCAGGGTGCCTACCATGAACTCTAATAAAACGTGTCATGTTCAGGACAGGTCAGCTTGTAGCTAAAACCTGACAGGAGTGTATTTTGTACCATGAATGTTCACCTGATGGCCTGCAATGCCTCTACTTCTGTCCGGCATCTTAGTCTATGACCTGCGCGGTACAACGTAGTGTTTAAGTACTCTGTGCACGGTACAAAATTTCTTTTATTTAGTTCGGAAATAGAGCGTTTTATCGGTTTACCGGTTTTCAAATTAATGCGTAATATTGATGTTTTTAAAAATTTAAAATAACAATCTCAATCGAAGATTTTGAGATTTGTTATAGAAACTTAACGGTCGTTATTTATTAAACTTAAAAACCGTTCGTTCTCTAAGATTACCAAAAAAATTATCGCTATGTGATGCCTTCATTTTTGAACGTAATCTTACAACACTTGACACTTGACACAGTGACATGTCCAAATGTCTAATCACAGAGTAATTAATCACTGTCTAATAAAATGTGTGATTTAGGAGCGATAATTTAAAATTGTTAAGTGCAATTTTGAATTTTTTAACGTATTTTCATAGAAATGAAAGATATTTATTTTGTGATGGTGGTGCATTTTCATTTTCATGAATGCCTGTAGGTCATGTACAAGTCGAGGCAGATATTTACCTACTGTGATAATATGAAATTTATGTTGAATTGGGTTGGAGATGGGAACTTGAGTAAGAAAGTTGTTGAAGCCGTGTCAGTGTACGGCTACATCAGAAGTAAATACGTTCGATGACGAGCACCCAGTGATCAAAGGGGTCCACTGGAGACATGAGGGCGGAGGCGCTTGAGGACGAGCGCACGTCAGGATAGCCGTGCCGGCGAGCGACCTCTTTGGTTCTACAACGATCGATTGATACAGATGCTGATGAAGTCATACGAGAAGAGTTATGAAGAAAAACTAAATATTTAGAATATGGAATATGTCACTTTATTTAGAACATTATACCTAATACGTAGGATATTCTAATTCTATCATTGATCACGGAGTAGTAGAGATTGTTATCGATGTGAACGTTAGGATAACTGAAAATATACTTATCTTGGTGCAAAGCAAACGGAATATTATTGAATAACCATTATCATATAATACCTTTTCTTCCACATATATAAAAATATATGGTATATGTTTATAAAAATATACTATAGTAATAAAAATAATAATTAGACCTTTTTATTTCTTAAATAGAAAATTCAATTTACAATTTCATAACGACTAAAAAGCTTGCAATGCAATTTATACATACTCTATACAAATAATAAAGCTGAAGAAACTATCTGTGATTTCGAAATAAATGATTTAAATAAATAAAAAGTCTTCAACTTAAAGTTTTTAGGGTTCGTTAATCCTTTCCTTTATCTTAATTCTTGACTAAATTTAATTCAATAATCATTATTAGTTATATATTTCTTTGTTTATATTCCTTTTTTTATATTATACTCTCTTTATAGAGTAAAGGCTCCTTCATTTTTCTCCACATAATTCTGTCACTCGCTTTATCAATCCAATCTTTTCCCGCTGCTTACAAAATTTCATCGAGCCATCTCTCCGCCGCGGCCGCCCGGCCGTTCTGCCTCTGGTTCTCTTGCCTATAGCTGCCTTCCATGATGTAATCTTTTTGAATGTGGTCTATAGTTGAATACGTACTTATAAATCCTGCTTGCTCTATTGGACGATGCTCTTCGGTGTAGCAAAGCGTTTCTCGAGACAACAACAACAAACAACAGCTGGAAACAGCTTGTAGAGATTAGATTGTAGGCAAGGCAGATTGGTCGATAGCTAATATTTACCAAATACCTAATGTTTTTCAATATCATAAATTTATATTGAAACTGTTTTATATAATATTAACTTACGGTATAAAGAAATTATAAACGAAACAGCCAAAACAGGACAATTAAAGTTACTTTCGGTAGGCTGTAATATTTTGACGTTGACATAGGCCGCTTTCCGACATCAATACGTCAACAATCGCTTCATGGTACACAAATAGCAGGGCAGAAGAAGATTATCGAAGTCACGTGATCGCTGTCCTGTTACGGTCACGTGATCACTGGCTGACCTGTGCTTTAGCTAGGTCATGGTAGGATATAGCAGGACAGCTCAATTATTGGCTAATATGTTTTAAGATGTCATGGTAAGCCCCCAGTACCTAGTCCTAAATTTTTTAGGCTAAAACAAAACCCTTATAATTTCTTCATTATAGTGTTCGGTGGTGACCACTAACCGTCAGGTCGCTTGTTTACGAGTTAGAAACAAAGGTTTTTAAACAGTTTCCCGAAACTACGTGACCAAGTTAAAAGTTTTGTTTTACTTGGATTTAGTTCTTCTAGACACCAGGCAGCGCACCTTGGCCAGCAAATGTCCAACTTCAAAGTGGGCGCTTTGTGTGACTAGTTTTGTTCGAAAGTTACTACCCAAATCCGATGTCTACTCGTATTTCTGCATTTCTAAACAATACGCTTGTTTTGTGATACGCGAAATACGGCCAAGGCATATTTTAATTCTGTGTCGGATATTTGAGTAATTTATTATAAACATCAAAGTCATTAATCATTCGTAGTCAATTCGACCGACACCGACCTAATTATATGGCGGGAATATTTGTTTTGTGCTTCGCGGTTATTTAATTTACTTAATTGAAATTAAAACGAAATTAAGCCGTAAATAATTATTAATATTAATTTATTTACTGTGGAACAAGCTACCTGCATCGGTGTTCCCTCCAGGCTATGACATGGGGTCCTTCAAGAAGCGGGTCTATCGTCATCTTCTTGGCCGGCAACGCGTTGATGACGCCCCTGGTGTCGCTAATGTCCATGGGCGGCGGTGATCACTTACCATCAGGTGACCCGTCTGCTCGTTTGCCTGCTCAAAGCATAAAAAAAAAATATTGATTACGTACCTAATAGATGTTATATAAATAAAGTTGTCGTTCTTTTACATTTCCACATTCCACGTCTAGGAAAATTATCTAGTCCACTCACTACTCACTACTAACCACTCAAATTAGGGGCTAAATACAAAGGTACTGTTAAATGAATTAAAACTAAAAACGGGTCTAAAAGTTCATTATCAATAAAAGGCGGTCGTTTTAAATCTATGTAGGGCGAGTGCAATCAAGTATTAAACCGTCGTTTTGCTGATGCTAAATGGAGTGCGGTGGGAAATCTGGTTTTTGGTACGAAACGGAATTGTGATTACGCGAGGGATTGTGACACCGCAGAGACAAAATTAATATCAGTATTGAATTTTATCATTCTTTAAATTAATCTATCCTTTATCCATGATTAAAATTAGACTCATATTCATTAGGATTATGTATAAACGCTAACACACTCAGTTTTTACCTGTGTTGCGGGTGGCATGGATGACACATATTACAATAACACCCATGACCACTATGGCCACTATCTGGCCATATAGCTATCTCATGCAAACTGGATGCCGCATGTCAAACTGAAAACTTGACAAATACACTTGATCATGTATGGCCAGCTTGAGGGTCTGACGTTGTTACAATTGACAAAGATTAAATAAATCAAGATAAGATTCATCGATAGTAAAATTCTTATGCTATAAGCGTTTTTGTAACCATGCGAAGTTTTTATAAAATGACACGAATTTTATAGTTTACTGTCCAAGTCTATAAAAATAAAACACTAAAATCTTTCTTCAGTTTTTCTTTTCATGTAAGTGTAACCAACAAAAGTTGGTTCCATTAATTACAAATAGGAAAACTCTTGGCAGCGTCTCAACCACATGCAGTGATCCGTAAATTTTATTGTTTTCCGTGATACAAATCGCACAAACTTTGGTCTCGTATATCCGTGGGTAACTTGGCTTCGCGGTATTAATCTTTTAGTTTGGTACTTGTGATAAGTCGTGGAAAGGAATTTGTTTGGTGTTGTATGTATGAATAATGCATTGTAAGGAATAGTTCTTTAGTTGAGGCAATTTTGAAAATTCTGTAACTGGAGGAAATATGACTCTTTGTACATAAAATAGATAAATTAATTCATAAATTGAATTTACTTATATAACATTAATTTACGAGTACACTTATAAAATAGCAATTATAGCTTCCTAACGCCACTAATAAAGACATATTTCGTGTTTTTTTACCATAACTGGATACGAAAGGCGATATAATTATTATTCATTATTATGGTCATCCTTGAGTGGAAGCTAGTTAATCCTTTCTCGTAGAGCGCCGTGTTGCAGATGCGATACTTTTGGAGTTTGACAAAGTTAGTACCAATGTGGTTAACAGTGATTCGGTGTACATTTTATAACACTCCTAACTTGCCCAATACCATCCTTTTCTTAAAACCAATCATGAAATTAGCAGTGATAGCCTAGCAGATCGTTGGTCTTCCGAACGCTGAGGCCCGAGTTCAAATCCTGGCACGCATCTCTAATTTTCAAATATTATGTTTGTACGTAGAAGTTAATTATAACTTGCTTCTGTGAAGGGAAACGTCGTGAGGAAAACTGCACACCGGAGAGTTCTCCATATACTTAGTTCTCAAAGGTGTGTGAAATCTACCAATCTGTACTTGGCCAGCGAGGTAGACTATGGCCTGTACACCTCAACATTGTGAGATGAGACTCCGAGCCCAGCAGTGGGATAATTATGGGTGGCTTTGCTTTTTAATTTAATCGAGAAAAGTTTCAACCATTTTTGTTAGTGGTTGAGGAGAATGATATATTTTAATAAAGGAATTCTTAGTTTTCTTCATGGTGGACAACGCATCAGTAATACACATTAGCTGGTCTAACCTATATAACATACATACGTCGTTACGTCAAAATTGAAAACCATTACTTTTCAGTGGTTAATAAAAACAGATCATCCGTTTATACAGTTCGTAAACGTAAACCGGTTTATGCATCTACTTCCATTCGGACTTAATTGCATACGCGAGAAAGTCAACTCCTTTGTTATAAAACATAACTACATAATTATATACGCGGAGATACGATATTTTTAAAGATCGTAATTTTAAGTAATTATCACTTCTAAAATAATTACAATTAATTTTTTGAAGTTGTTAATAAAACAGATCAATATTGATTTTAATACTTCATTTAATATAGTTACATACAACATAACTTTTAGTAGCGGCTTGAGAGCATGTGGCCATTTACCATCAGGTGGATCATCAGCTTGTTTGTCAGCTATATCCATAAAAAAACCATTTACGGACCGTATCCGTTGAAGACTACTGTTTCGCATGCTATAGGGCATGCAAGTAGTCGTTTGCATTCGTCGAAGAGTCGAAAATTCGCACGCGAGATGCTAGAGATTTCTGTTCCTTAAGGCATACGAATACACTCCCGCATGCTTTAATATCGATCTATGACTTTCATGCGATGTAACCGCATTCATAGAGGTCCCGCATACGTCGACGGTGACCCGACGGAGTTAACGACCAATAAAAATGCGCCATTTAGGGCCAGCTACGTGGCAGCGGTACTCTTATTACACATATGGATGTGATCATCTACGATCAGGTGAGTTATCTGTTCCTTCCATTCCTAACAAAATGAAAGAATATTTTATCTCACGTGAATAATAAAATATATTAAATCATACAACAAACAAAGGTGATATCGTAGAGTCTCTTCTATTACTCCTAAATATAATCCGTACATTTTCAGGACGGATTTCGTAAAATGATATATTGTTTAGTACCTATGAATAATACATGTCTGCCAGGAGAGGTTGATAATGTATAATGGGATGACTCTGTAGGAAGAACTGTTTTACGTAAACTGTAAGTGTGTTCGTCTTCTGGCAATATTGTTTTCAGGCGAAGTTATTTGGATAAAGGTAGTTTTATATACTTAACGGTTCACAAACTTATTTATTTTTATCACCGCCCCTTTTTAAAATTTTACAATTTTTCCTTTTTTCCAATCATCATCTTCAAACTATCTTGATAAAAGAAATAATAATAAAAAAAATTAAGTACATAACTAGTTTTTTTATATAATAAAATACTGCAGAAAAGTGAATATTATTGTTTCTCTGCATATAATCATTATAAGACGGCGTATTTCTATTTATTAAAATGCTATAGTAACAGCTATTAGTCACTTTATACCAAATGAGTAAATGTTTGATTCTTTTTCCACGTCAATTTCGTTCCTACAACACAAGATTTCAGAAAATACTGAACAGATTTTCATAAAGTTTTCATTATTAGATGGAATGGTTTATGAGGAAGGTGTAAGTGTAAATTAATACAATTACCCCAACAATTTCTGTAATATCATTTACATCCAAATGTATGCGACATGGAGAGTGGACAATATGTACGTAGAGGACGATATTTAATTAAAAAAGTAGAGTAGAAAAGGCGAACAAATAGCTGAGCGTAGGGTACGAACCATTAGTTGCCGGTATCGCTGACGTAGTAAATCTACTGCGCCGCCGTTCTAAATCTAAGCCGTAATTGGCCTTTGCACAAAACGGCACAAAACCTTATGAAATGTGCTCGCCTTGCAACACTTACTGCCACTGTTACTGTTTTGACGCTATAAAAGGGAAGTATGGAATGTGGATTACAACCGTTTGCAAAAATATCCTAATATATTTGTTTGGCATGTGTACTGTTAGCATACAGAACAGACTTTTTAAAATATTTTATGTAAATATCTATGTAGACTTTTATGTAAATATCTAACAAACATCAGAGGCTACTTGATGGTCAGTGGTCGACACCATTTCGTTAGTAACAGTAACACCAACGGCATCATCGATGGATTGCTGGCTATGACGGAAAAAGGGTTATTACTAGCCCCCAGATACTGCAAACAAAATGTGTAAAAAATCTTTATCTTTAATCGGCCAAGGCAGGTCGAGTGGCTTTACCGCGAAGATCGAGAACCAGATTAAATTGGAAATATAAAGCCAAATAATATGATACATTTGAATTGGATTACAAAGATGGATTGATCTCACTACTCTCTTTTTCTTTTTGTTGAAGTAAGTATCTGAAAGCTGAAATGAGAGCATATTTTTCCTTAATCTCCGGGTGTTTTCCACAGACGTGGCCCAAAGTACACACACTTTTACTCCTACTGTCTGATATGGAACACACCTCCAGGTAGTGCGTGTTATTCATTCTCTCATTCTCCCATTCCCAAACTTTGAGACTGAAACACAAAATTAGTTCACAGGCGAAATTATGAATGTCATTTTTTTCAGTCCTATCTGAAAGCAAGTCTCCTTTACATAATGACGATGGCATACAACTAAATACACACAGAAAATAAAAATATCATAAATCGCAGCACTTACACAAATTGTGTGATAACGACACACCACATTAGATACAAGTAGCATTGGCGAAGTAACGCTCGTTTCAGTAAGAGGTTTGTACTACAATCAAACTACTACTGGCTGCTCGCCAGACAGTTCTGATTTTTGTCGTACTGCGGTTACAGATGTTTATACTTGGCTTTTAATGCTCTTATTTCATAAATTACATACACACCTTACCTGGAGTAATGTAAAAAGTAATGTATGTAAAAAGGGACAAGATAATAGTCAAATCCTTTTTGTGGTTCCGTGGTCAAAATGAAACACTTAGTTCATCCGCAGCATAGCGCAAAAACCGTTGGTGTGAAGTACTTACAAGTTCTACCTCTAGTTCCTATTAAATTTCTTCCCTACTGACCCGAGCTCTCGGCAGGTATCTACCCACTTCTGTGCTATTGTCTCCGTACCCATATGTAGCAAGGAAAGAGTGGCGAATGAAATCCTGAGCCGCCGTTCTATCATCGATATCTACAGTAAGTCAGTTTTTGTCGAATTTGATTTTGTGGGATTTGGTGAATATTAAGTTAATTAACTCAGTGAGATTTACCAGATGAGCTGACATTCGTTACTTTATCCAAAACCTGGAAATATCATCAATCAATTTCTTGAACAGTTTATGCATGATAATCTTAAGAGCTATGAGTATACTTTTGCAGAAATTTCAATGTTATTGTAATATATTCTGACATAATTTTTTTATTATCTTATTTTATTAGAGACTTTCAAAATTATAAATGTTTAAACTTGGCTAATACAATAATATAGAGGATATAAGAATATAATATAGTTGGAATTTACTGTAGTAAATATTATAATAATGATATCTATTATAGCGCAATTTAGACTGATTTGGAATTAGAATAGGTATATGAGATTTCATTTACTAAATGATAGGCTTTTGTCTGCTAATATATGTATTTAAGTTTGTAATGTAATGTATTTTAGTTCTAATATAGCAAGTACTAATCGTAATTGCAAAACAATTATCTTGTTTTAAACTTGAGTAGTAGATGTTTTGTAGCTGGTTTTGTTGGAAGAAAACTGCAGATCTTGAAGATGAATTATTTTATTTAGAAGGCACAGTTCGTAGCACTTGTACATAGCACCGCCGGTAGTCAAGAGAGAGAGAGGCGGAAAAAGCCAACATTATAGTTAAATTGAAATGACAGATAAAAAATACAAATTGTCTGTAGCTTACACAGAATATTAACATGTTATGATAAATTATGTTTGGTTGGGTTCCCAACATGCTCCCACCAACAAGGAAAATTTTAACTTTACATAAATAGCAACATCATAGAACCAAAACCATGTCATCACATTACATGAATTGAAAAAAAAGATAAATAAACGTTTTCTATATTGTTTACAAACATTGATTATTGAAATAAAATAGAATTGAGGTAATCGATAGAATTATTGAAACAATTGTTAATAAAGACTGTGAACTATTACATTGTTTTACTTATCAACATGAACCTAGTGCCCTCTATTGTCAAGTGTTAGCAACCTATTATTGCAGGTCGATATTGTTAACATTTTAATTATTATTAGATCTAAATATTAATAATATGAATATTTATTTTTATATAAATTGTCAATATTGTACATAGTTGTCAAATCTGGGGTTAAACCCGCCACAAGAACAAAATATATGCAATACAAATTATAATAATGAATTAATAAATTATACAATTGAAATTAATTTATGTCAACAGGAAGTAAACAAATTTTAGTTATAGATCTTGTATGAGTTTTCCCATTTGGTAATTTCACTTCTACAGCTCTAACCTTGTTATCATGACCGGGAAAGACATTTATGACTCTAGCCATTGGCCAGTACAAAGGAGAAGTATTATTGTCTATTAATATGACCAAAGAACCAATTTGTATGTTAGGTAAAGCAGTTTTCCACTTAGGTCTGGATTGCAAAACATTAAGATAACTTTTACTCCATACCTTCCAATAGTGTTGGTACATATTACAACAGATATTCCAGAACTTTAATCTATTAACAGGTATATTAGTTACATCTTTTTCAGGAAAACTATTTAAAGCTGTACCTATCAAGAAATGGCCTGGTGTTAGGTAGCTATAGTCATCTATGTCTGTTGACAGTGGAGTTAACGGTCTGCTATTTAATATGGATTCTATTTGACATAAAACTGTACTTAACTCTTCATATGTAAGCAAAGCCCTTAACATAACACGTTTTAGGTGATATTTCGTAGATCGGACTGCAGCCTCCCACAGCCCGCCAAAAACCGGTGAGTAGCTAGGTATAAAATGGAATCGTATACCTTGCTGAGCTGTATATGATTGTACCTGTTGTTGGTGGCTTCCGGAAGATTGCAGTCTATATAATTCAACTAATTGGTTCTTTGCACCTTTAAATGTCGAAGCATTATCGCAATAAATCTCACTAGGCAAACCCCTTCTTGCAATGAAACGTTTCAAAGAAGCTATAAAGGCAGGTGTCGTTAAGTCGGAGGTCAGCTCGAGATGAACTGCCTTAGTTACAAAGCAAACATAGACACAAATGTAACCCTTTGAGACCACAGCACGTCTAATCCTAGACTGCTTGATGGCTATAGGCCCAGCAAAATCAACTCCAACTTTTTCAAAAACTCTGCACTTATTTACCCGGTCATGGGGCAAAGAACCCATCAGCTGTTTGGCTGCTTCAGCCTTTAATCTAAAGCATACAAGACATTTATGAATAACTTTCTTAATCTCATTAACACCATTAATTAGCCAAAACTTTTGATTTATTGATGACAAAGTAATCTTGTGACCGGCATGTAAGTTTCTAACATGTTCTGTTTGAATAATTAACTGTGTTATTCTAGACTTACTGGGGAGGATAGCTGGGTGCTTTTGTGAATATGGAATTGTAGCAAGGTCCAGCCTCCCACCCACGCGTAAGATGCCTCTGTCATCAACAAAAGGATTTAAAGATACAATATTTCCCTTTAAGGATTTCTTATTCAATAACATCTCAATTTCGTTACTAAAATATTTTTGCTGTTCATACTTAACAATTAATAACATTGCATTATTCAACTCTTCAGTAAGCAAATAATTATTTTTAATTTTATTCGACTTTAAATTATTACAAAAACGTAATATGTAAGCAAGAACTCGCTGCATTTTGTGGAGATCAGAGTATTTATCAAGAAAATCTAAGCATAGAGTAGCATTAGCCTTATTTGCATTAAAATTGGAGCATACCATAGCACTGGAGGAAGCGGAGCCACTGCAAGCAGGCTTCATTTCAGGTAAGTTCGTAGATATAGCAAATTCATTACCTTTGGGCAGTTGATATGTGCTGTCATGCAGAAAGCTAGGGCCAGACCACCAAAGTGGATGCTCATGTAGCTCATGCGGCTTCAGCCCTCTGCTGAGACAATCGGCAGGATTGTCACTTGAACTGATATAAGACCAAATATATTTACCTGTGTGCTGTAAAATAATCCTTACTCTGTTCGCAACATACACATTGAGCTTTGTTATATCTAATTTTAGCCATGACAAAACTACTTGGGAGTCTGAATATAATAGTACATCATTAATGGTTAACTGAAGACTCAAGATTGAATGAACCTTCGTAACTAACTTTGCCAATAGTAGTGCAGCATTGAGCTCTAATCTGGGTACGGTAAGCTTTTGCTGCAGAGGATTAACCTTTGATTTTGAACAGAGTAAAGTTTGTTTCACAGTACCTGTTTCGTCGATCACTCGCAAATATAAGCAGCACCCGTACGCAGCTGAACTGGCGGCATCTGCACATCCTATTATTTGTACAGACTTGCAGTTACTGTCAGACATTACATTTCTATTTATGTGTATGGGTTTCATGACAGATAAATCATTATAAAATTCAAACCAAATCATTCTCAACTCGTCAGTCAAACAAGAATTCCAACCTAATTTAGCTTCCCATATTTTCTGTATAATTAATTTTGCAGTCACTATTATGGGACCTACTAGACCTAAGGGGTCATAGAATTTGGCTATATGGCTAAGTATTTCTCGCTTAGTGTTAGGAATACTACCTGCAGGACTAGGACTAGTTATGTTTATTGTGTCTGTCCTGGTGTTGTATGAAACACCTAATGTTTTCAAATATAATTTTGTTTTTGAAGGTCAACTTCATCAAAATGCTGTTTCTCAAGAGGTATATCCTGTAAAATCTCTGCATTATTGGAAGCCCATTTGTGTGCCTCAAATCCCCCCAGGTCCAAAAGTTGAATTAATTGTTCTTTCATTGCAACCAAAGACTCTAATGAGTTACTGGAGACTAAAATGTCGTCACAGTAAGCCTGATTAAGGAGAATAAATGATGCAGCAGGAAACTCAACTTGATATCGTTTCGCTAGCTCCATTAAACATCGGGTAGCTAGGAATGTAGAGCATTTTAGACCATATGTGACCGTGTTTAATTCAATACATTTCACATGTTCCTCAGGAGTGTCCCTCCACAAGATAAGCTGCAATGACCTATAATCAGGATCGAGATCAATTGAGCGGAACATATTTTTTAAGTCAGTACTGAATGTATGAGTACCTATTCGAAACAAAATTAATATGTCGAACAGTTCATTTTGTACTACTTTACCATTTAATAAAATGTCATTAAGAGAACGACCTAGTTGTGTTGACATTGAACCATCGAATACGACTCGACACTTAGTGGTCTTCCGATCTTGTCTTATCACAGCGTGGTGTGGTAAGAAGAAGACAGCGTCTTTTGTGAGATCGTATTTGTCAATATTTATATATGAACCATGACCTAGCTGCACATATTGATGTATGAAATTTTTATATTGTTCAAACAGCTGTGGTTCTTTTTTAAATCTTTTTTCCAAATTATAAAATCTTTTCAGCGCCAAATTAAATGAGTCGCCTATAGTCTCATTAACCTTGTCTAGTGACACTTTTAATGGCAAGGCAACTTGAAATTTTTTATTTTTTAAAATTACAGACTTTTGAAAAATTTGTTCGCATTGGTCAAACTCAGGGACTATTTTCTGAAAAGAATTCAGGCACACTTTCAGTCTTCCAAAGATTAGAAACAGCATTATTGATGTCAGAATCACATTGTTTACAAAATAAATTTACCTTAAATTGTTGTGAATGACATTGGTTTGACAGAGTACCTGCGACAACATAACCAAACCTTGTGTTTAAGAAGTATGGTTGCTGGCTATCTGCTGGTGCTGACTGGCTGCTGGCGAATGGTGCTGGCTCCCCGACTTGGCTGAGATATTCAGCCGAGGCAGCAATACCTGGAAAAATACATCAGCAGCCAATAGAATATGAATATTACTTGGCACGTCAAACTGCGGGTCAGCCAGCTTTATGTTGGGTGGCACCATAATTGACTTTCTATAGATTTGCTGTTGTGGGAGCCTTGATGTTATTTGATCAATGACATAGCAAGTTATAGGTATTTTGAACTGTGACACTGTCGAATACACATCCAGTTGAACACACTGAGTAATGCTTGTGTGTGTGTTTACCTATACCTATTGTACCTGTATTTATTTTTCTAGGCTTCAAATCGAGGACTCTCACAAGCTCTGTTGTTGTGAAGGAGCTCTGTGAGCCACTATCCAGAAGTGCCTTCACAAATACTTCAGTACCGTTGCTCATGATC